>CAUOFW020002247.1:329733-379168 GCA_963454935.2 Ilex paraguariensis
ACATAGACCATGCTGTTATTTCCTGCTGCTCTTTTATACCAGATTTCCAACGTATGACAAAGTGGTCATTTTAGCAGTAGCAGTTGAAAGAGACGAAGAAGTTGTCTCGTCGGAAAATGCAGAATTCCCAAATAGAGGGACCTTAAAAAACAAAAAGGACTCGGCTCGATTGTTCCCTTTGTTCTTCATTGGAAAAGGTAAGTAGAGATGTTAATTGAAACGAGTTATTCGGTCTGGACTCATATAAGACTTGATTCAAAATTGACTTGAATTTTAAACGAATTGAATTTGAATAATTTTTTAGATTCATTTAGTAAAACGAGTCTTCAAGGCTTGACTCGTTTATATATAAAATAATTGAGTTACTCGGACTCGGTCCAAGCACAGGTCAGGTATTAAAAAAGTCGAGTTTGAACAATTTTTTAAATTCATTTAAAAAAAAGAGTTTGGCATACTCGAGTTTAAGCTTGTAAAACTTGACTCGATTAATTGTCCGAATGGAAAAAGAGAAGGGATTTGAGAAGATATACTAAATCTGCTTCTATTGTTGGGTTACTGGGTTGGTAGTACAATTTAATAGTTAAAAATATTAGACTAGTATATTGAAAACTTATTATATTTTTCTATTCCATCACACAATGATATAAACTTAATTGATTATTTCACTTTATAAATACAAACATCAAATACTGTAATATCTATAACAATGCAATGCTTCCCCATACCATATTTATAGTTTATTGACCTTTTTCTACTAAACTAATGTAGAATGTTAGATCAACAGATTTATTATTTATTTAATAAGTCTCACTCATCTAAAAATATTTATTCATTTGCTGAGTAAATTTGATAAAGAATTGTGTACATATATTGTTACCAATAACCATGATACTGGATATTTGCAAAAAAAAATAAATTATTTTTTGATGCTATTACAGGCTGTCTTGGTTTACATTTGTATATTTATAAGGGGAATATTCATAAGGGGAATGTCCCATGATGTTTTTTTTTGTCACTTAGGTAAAGAGGGAGAGGCTCTGGTACCAATTCGGTACCGTACCATAAAAACATGTGTGGTTACAATTTTTTGTTATTAAATATTACTTACTAAAGATAATAATTTTACTTATAAAAGTTTTAATTTTTTTTCCTAAAAATTGTAATTTTATCTATAATTATAATAATTTTATCTCTAAATGTGATAGCATTATCTTAAAAGGCTATTTGGTAAGTGAGATCGGGGGTTTTGGAAGATGGATTAGGAAAAAATAGTCCAAATGACACAAAATTCATGTTTGACAAAAATTTGAAGCCTGAGTTACCAAGCCTAGCCTGTTTTTGGCTCAGACCTTGGACCCCAAATTATGGGTTTCATCAAACTCAGGGGGAGACTGGTTTCGGATGAGGGTTAATTGGTTTAGGATACAAAAATATAATTATACTCCTTACGTATACAAACATGGATTTGAATTAAATTAATGAAGGGGCAAAATAGTTATTTATATACAAATATATTATCATAATAGTGATATATTGTGGGCATATCAAACATGGGTATGTATTGGATTTAATGTTGAATCTCATTTTTCTAAAAAGAGGTTTGAGTTTAAAAGGGTTTGAGAAAGTCAATCCAAATCCCTCCCAAAAATCCATCTAAACAACCCTAAGAGTTATAAACTCACCTCAAGAGATTGTAAGCTCACATCACATTTAGAGTTATTACTTTTACCTTTATTGTTTGTAACATAACTTTAAATAATTATAACTTTATATCAAAAGGTAGTAATTTTACCATAAATAATTATAACCTCACATCAAAAAGTTATAATCTAACCTCTAAAATTAGTAATTTTGCCTATACAAAACGTAATTTAACCTCAAATGATTATAACCTCACTTTCAAAGATAATAATTTTATTTTCAATTATTGTAATCTTACCTAAAAGAGTTTGTACCTCCCCTTTAAATGTGATAATTTTATTTTTACATGTTGTAATTTAATCTCAAATGGTTCTACCCTCACCTCCAAAGGAAGTAGTTTTACCTTAAAAAGATTGTAACCTCCCTTCCGGAGGTTATAACCTCACCTCTAAACGTGGTATCTTTAACTACAGGTTGTATGTTAACTATAAATGATTGTAACATTATCTCTGAAGATAGTAACTTTACCTTAAAATGTAATTAACTTTATCTCAAGAATTATAATTTTATATTTGCAAGTAGTAGCATTACCTTTAAAATGTAACTTCATTTCAATAGTCTTGATCGATAATGATTATCTATGTTCGATCCCAATACATCTGATGGATCCAAATTATTATTATTATTATTATTATTATTATTATTATTATTATTATTTACGATTCTACTCAATTAGGATTGATCATGACTATATAAAATCGATTTTAATGCATTTGAGGGTTCAAAAATTCTTTCAAACTAAATTTCTGGTGGTTCCAGTTAAATAAGGTTGATCATAACTAACTGAACCTTTTTTTTTTTTTTTTAACTGATCCCGATTCTATATTTAGTTACATCAAATTGACATGTAATTTTATAAAATTAATTTTTAATTTTGTCCAACTAAGACTCAATTTATCAAAAATAACATTAAATTGACCTTTAATTATATTAAATTAACATTCAAAATTATAAATTTAAAATTCATCAAATTAACAGTAAATTGACATTCAACATTTTGTTCTGTTCGAAATATAAATTGATGAAATTAAATGTTACCAAAAAAAAAAATTAAAGGTTCAATTAATGTTAAAGGTTCAATTGATGAAATATTGATTTGGTGAAAATTAATGATAAATTGATGAAATTAAAGATCAATTTATTATCAAA
This sequence comes from Ilex paraguariensis, assembly GCA_963454935.2. Lineage (NCBI taxonomy): Eukaryota > Viridiplantae > Streptophyta > Magnoliopsida > Aquifoliales > Aquifoliaceae > Ilex > Ilex paraguariensis. Next base: position 332,584 of record CAUOFW020002247.1, read on the forward strand.
TTGACAATAAATTGATGAAATTAAAATTTTAAATTAGTAAACTCGAATGTTAATTTGGTTAAATTAAAAGATAATTTGATGTTAATTTAATGAATTGAATATTAATTAAATAAAATTGAAGGTTAATTTAATGCCAATTTTATAAAATAAAATTTTAAATTGATGAATTTAAATATAAATTAGATAAACGGTTCAAAATAAATATTAAATTAATACAATTTAATATTAATTTGAGATAAAATTATCATCTTTTTGATGTAAAATTGCTATTATTAGTGGTTAAACTTTCAACTTTCAAATTAAATTAACCGTAAAATAATTTCTAATTAATCTTAATTCTCTTTACTTTTTCATCATGGCCGACTACCTTTTCTGAATAGTGCCCACTTTTTCTCTATTCGGTGCCCAGGGAATACCCACGCCTGAAGAAAGGAGAAGTGGTTGTCTTTTCTAAGGAAAAAAAAAAGCACTTGGCTTTCATCCGTGAGTAGGTATGACCTTTATTTAGAGGAAAGCTAAAAGAGAAGTCCATGGACAAAGTAAAATGGTAGGTCCTACACATGTGGAAGCAAATGAGTAGTTATTATACCTATAGATACCAGTTATGGGAAGTTGGATTACAAGTTGACTTGACTATGAATAGGACTTGGACTATGTACGTATGGTTAAAGGCAACAAAAAATATTGTTCCAACGTTTTATTTTTTATTTTTTGAAAGATAAAAATTTTATTGATCTTAAATTACAAGATGTACAATAAAACTCAAAACAAGTTCAAAAAGACATACATAGCACTCAAAACAATGTATTCTACACGAAACACGCACCTAGTCTTATATCAAAAATAAGAGAGAATAGGTAGGACTAGGACCATACCTATTCAAACAAATCTTAATGTAATTCAAAGCAATGCAGAAAATTTCCTCATTAAACAAGGGGTAAGTATAAATGTATAATCACTAGCTAAAGAGATTTGTCTCCACAAAATTTGGTGGATAAACCATCAAGCTATAGGTATCTTTTTTGTGTCTTAAATGTAAGATGACAGGAAAGATTCCCCCGTCACTTGTATCAGCAAGTCAGAGCCAAAGAGCATAAACCATAGAGCAAAATGATTATATACATGATCCTTTGCTTGGACTTTGGGGATTCTACGTGATTTTGAAAAATTATGACTAGTATTAATATTGGTGATAGTTTGTTTTTGGAGGGAGACTTGAACCTTGACCTAAAAAAGATAAAGTCTTCCTAAAATAATGAATACTATTAGACAAAAGGCACCTTGTTGTTTGGGGATAATTAGGTCTTATTTCTCAAGTTCTTTCCAACCTAATCTTCTTATAATTGAACTTTGGTAGCAGTCAAAAGACACGTGACCTTTAGGGCATTTTATAAAGGTTTGAAAAATACATTATACTTATTGTTTATTTAGCTTGACAAGTTGACACATGGGTCAAACAATTATACAAAGTGATGGGACATTTCCGAAATACTCCAAGATGAAGACACGTGTCATCGGTGTCACTAAATCCTTGTTGTTAAGATCACGTACCCATCGGTTCACAAGTTCCTCTCCCCCGAGGTACTTGTCATAGGGATCAAGTGGCATTCAGTACGTTTTACGTACCGACATGTATCCCTCGGTCTGATATGGGTACATCGGTCGTTATACGATACCTCCCCTCTAGGCTACGAGATGTACCAATACCCCTCGGCTCCGAGATGTACCAATCCTCCCTCGGTACCGAGATGTACCTCCATCCAGGATGGCGTTCTCTGCTTCTGCGGAGGCTATTGATGTACAGGTCACTAGCCTAGGCTAGGCTAGGTTAGCTATCATGACCTCGTCTTACACAAATGGTGTCAGAAGGCACAGGAAGGCAGGAGACATAGCCAATGGGGAATGGACGCGTGGTATATTGTGTCACATCAGAGACAGAAAGACCGGATACCCTTGCTGACACACGACTTGGGAAAGCAAGCATTTAATTATACCATTCCCTTGATGAGACAACATTTAATGCGGTAAAGCTCGAAAGTGAAAGATAATAAATGTCTCTAAGGCTGGACATTTATTACATCCTCCCCGAGAGGAGCTCATTGAATAGTCGGCAGGCCGATGACACAGCCTTGGTCGCTCGGGATCCCGAGCAATTAAAAGAGAAGACATTTCTCGTAGGAAGTCGTGCACACGTTGCCTGTACCTAATGATCACTTACTGACCACACTGACAGCAATCATGAGTTTTTGAGGTATAAATACTCCTTGCAAAAGGCAAGATGGTANCACAGCCTTGGTCGCTCGGGATCCCGAGCAATTAAAAGAGAAGACATTCCTCATAGGAAGTCGTGCACACGTTGCCTGTACCTAATGATCACTTACTGACCACACTGACAGCAATCATGAGTTTTTGAGGTATAAATACTCCTCGCAAAAGGCAAGATGGTATGCAACGAAAAACCTTTGCTACAAATTATACTCAGTGTTTTTTTCTTCCTCTCTCTCAAAAACTGACTTGATCGTTGGAGGGGATACGCCGAAAAATACTCCGGCGCCCTTCTAACTTGTCTTTCTTTGTTCCAGGAACCTTCCTCAGCCTTACTGGATCGTTTCGTTGATCCACAAGGGTCTCCTCCCATTACCATTCCAGGTTACCACCGGACCTCACAGGCTATTCCAAGCAGCAGGATTGACCATTCGACTGACTCACTCGAGTTCACCAAGGGAGAGATCTGTTCTCGTGTTTATATTGTGCAAGATCCAGCACGCACAATCTGGCGCCGTCTGTGGGAAACGACTAGTTTTTCTAGTTTCTTCTCTATAAAGAACAGTGACCATGGTGAATACTCGACAAAAAGGGAAAGGTCCCCAACAAAGAAGTCTCGAATTGCAAGCTCCATGTCACCATGGAGGGAGGGATCACACTGATAAGAATAAAAATGCCTCTATTCAGTCAAGAGGGGTTACCCCTCAAACCAGTATGGGCATCAGGTCAGGAGGATCCGCCCCCTTTGCTCGTCAACTGGCGGAGGTGATCGAAGAAAAGTTTGGGGATCGATTACAACAGTTGGAAAAAGGACAATGTGAACGTCCTAAGTCGACTCAACGAATTCGCCGCCTCCGGCGAAGGATCGAGGGACTAATTCCTTTCTCGAGGGCTCCCCTCCCGGGAGGCAGAAACGAAGGATCTAAGGAATCATCTAAACAACAAGGTAGAAAGCTCCAGGGCCCCANCATTCCTTTCTCAAGGGCTCCCCTCCCGGGAGGCAAAAACGAAGGATCTAAGGAATCATCTAAACAACAAGGTAGAAAGCTCCAGGGCCCCAAAGCGACCGAGAGCCAACGAGCACCCTCTTAACGACCATTCCAGGAAGGCAAGACCTTTAGCCCTGGACGACCTCCGGCGAGGATTGTTGAGACGGAGGAAGGGAGATGAGTCCGAGGAGGATTCAACCCTATCCTCACAGCGCCTAGGAAATGGGGGGCCTATTGATGAATTCAAGGACTTTAGAAGACATCCCGTTAGGGAGAAAATTGATCTCAGAGCCCGATTGAAATCCAGGAGAAAGAGTAGGGCTGTCCAGGATGAGGTCAAAGACGAGGTCATACAAACACCCTTTACCAGGGAGATCGGAGAGATGGAGGTTCCAAGAAAGTTTGTCGTGTTGAGGTTTAAAACTTATGACGGGCGGTCCGATCCCGAAGCCCATCTCAGGCAATACAAGCAAATGATGTCCCTATATCATTCAGACCAACGGTTCCTCTGCCGAGTGTTTCCTATGAGCTTGGGGGACTCTGCGATGAAGTGGTTCGAGGCGCTTTCCCCCAACAGCATTGGATCGTGGAAGGAATTGACGAGGCAGTTCCTGGCTCGATTCATTACGGGGAGTAAGCGGCCTAAAGACATTGGATCATTGCTAACGCTCAGACATAGGGAATTCGAGACCCTTCGCCGGTACATCATCCGGTACTGTGAAGAGGTTAATGAGGTAGNATAGGAAATTCGAGACCCTTCGCCGGTACATCATCCGGTACTGTGAAGAGGTTAATGAGGTAGAGGGCTGCTCGGAAGTCATGGTAGCGGCGTCTTTCAGGCTCGACTTGGCACGGGACACGAACCTGTACCGATCCCTGACCAAGAAGACTCCCTCGGATATGGGCAAGCTGATGGCCCGGATAAACAAGTACTCAAGGATCGAGGACGATATGGAAAACAGTAAAGGCCGAATCCTCCAATCTAAGAGAAAAAAGAGGGAGCAGGAGGATACGCTCCGAAAGGGACTGCTACCCCCTCCGGGAGGGTCATTCAAATGAGTTCACACTATGTTCAAGGAACCCATCTTCAAGTTGCTCCATAAGATAAAGCATGAGCCATTCTTCAAGTGGCCGCCCAGGATGCAGAGCGATCCCTCCACCCATGATCAAAAGGTTAGGTGTTCCTATCACTAGGATTTCGAACATCGCACCGAAAGCTGCAGGGTATACAAATCGTTCTTGGAAAGATTGGTCCGAGACGGATACTTAAAAGAATACATAGAGCCCAGGACGGAAGAGAGACAAACCCTGCCCCGACCGAGGAGCCAGACAATGTCATAGATGTCATCCATGTATGTCCGCTAGATCGCCCCACGTCCAAGGAACTCGAGTTCGATCTCAAGAGGGTAATTTTTACAAAGAAGATAGCCGAGGATGATGGGGGGCCACCCAGTAAAAGGGCCAGGACTGGGGAGCCCAGCATCACGTTCTCCGACACGGACTTGACAGGCGTGGTGACTCCTCATAACGATGCCCTTGTCTTAACCCTGAAGATAGGTAAGTTCGACGTCAAGAGGGTGTTGATAGACTCCAGAAGTTCCTCGGAAGTGATGTACTCTGACACTTTAAAACAGATGGGTCTTGGCCTCAAGGACCTCACCAAGGTCAGGACACCCCTCATCGGTTTCAACGGCTCATTTGCCCTGCCCATAGGCAAAATCACATTGCCGATTGTCACAAGTCCCTTCATCATCAACACCGAGTTTGTCGTGATTGATACGGACTCTCCCTACAATATGATCATGGGATGAGCATGGGTGCATGCGTTGGGAGCGGTGCACTCCACTTATCACCAAAAACTAAAATTCGTCACGTCAGAGGGGATCATGGAGATCCGAGGGGACCAAGCATCCGTAAAAAAAAAATTTTATTCGGCTGTTAGAGCCGGGGCTTTCACCGAAGAAAAGGGGCGAGCTCCGGAAAAGATCATGGAAAAATAGCAATCACAGTCCGAGTGTCCAGGGATGGATGACCCCCGGATTGACTCAACGGAACAGTCGGTGGAGGACCTCCGGAAGGTGCCCTTGGTGGAGGGAGAAGAAGAAAGATACTTCTTAGTTAGAACTGCGATGCCCGCAGCCGAACAAGAGGAGATGATTGAGTTCCTAAGGAGAAATGCAGGCGTGTTCGCTTGGAACACAATGAAAATGACGGGAGTAGACCCCGAGATAATCACGCACAAGCCAGTAAAACAGAAGCCACGACGCATGGCCCCGCATCACGCTTGCGCGGTCAACGAAGAAATCGACAAACTCCTGAAGGCCAACGCCATTCGGGAGATACAATTCCCATAATGGCTGTCTAACACGGTTTGCGCGAAGAAGAATGGGGGAAAATGGCATGTCTGCGTAGACTTCACATATCTAAATAAGACATGTCCCAAAGACGACTACCCCCTACCAAAGATGGACCAGCTAGTGGATGCCACTGCCAGATATGAACGCATGGACTTCCTGGATGCCCGAATAGGATATCACCAGATCCCTCTTCATCCCCCAGATCAGGAAAAAATGGCGTTTATCACTCCAAAGGGAGTTTACTGTTACAAAGTGATGCCGTTTGAACTAAAGAACGTCAGGGCAACATACCAAAGACTGATGAATCGGATGTTCAAAAAGCAGATTGGCAACACCATGGAGGTCTACATTGACGATATGCTGGTGAAGAGCAAACGAAGTTGTGACCATCTGGCGAATTTGGCAGATACCTTCTCCACCCTCAGGGAGTATGAGATGAAGCTGAACGCAGCAAAGTGCATTTTCGGAGTAGAATCGAGTAAATTTTTCGGATATCTGTTCAGTCAACGAGAAATCAAAGCTAACCCGGATCAGATTCAAGCGATCCTAGACATCCGGAGCCCCCGAACTGTCCGAGAAGTCCAAAAGCTCACGGGGATGCTAACAGCACTAAACCGTTTCGTCTCAAGCTCCTCAGACAAATGCAAACCCTTTTTCGGAGCAATTAAGAGTGCTGGAAAGTATATGTGGAGCCAGGGGTGCGAAGACGCCCTGGCTAGAATCAAGGAATACCTCAGGACTCTCCCGACCTTATCCGTCCCTATCCAGGGGGAAATGCTCTTCTTGTACTTATCCGTATCTGAATTTGCGGTAAGCGGGGTACTTATTCGTGAACATAAGCTCCTCCAGAAGCCGATTTATTACATAAGCAAGGCGCCCCTGGACACGGAGACAAGATACCTGCCCTTAGAGAAACTGGCTCTATCCCTGGTCACCACTGCAAGAAAACTAAGGCATTATTTCCAGGCGCACCCAATTACCGTCCTTACCAATCAGCCCTTAAAGGCCATTTTGAGGAAGCGGAACTCTCCGAAAGGATTTCCAAGTGGGCAGTGGAGCTGGGGAAACACGACATTCATTTCAAACCTCGAACCGCTATAAAAGGTCAGGTATTGACGGACTTCATAACTGAGTTTTCAAGGGGAACATCCCGTTCTAGAAAGACCGCCTCCTCCCAACATAGCACCTCCAACGAATTACGAGGGATCACCATGGCTTTTATGTGTGGACGGTTCATCAAATAANCCTCGAACCGTTCTAGAAAGACCGCCTCCTCCCAACATAGCACCTCCAACGAATTACGAGGGATNTAATGGCTGTCTAACACGGTTTGCGCGAAGAAGAATGGGGGAAAATGGCATGTCTGCGTAGACTTCACATATCTAAATAAGACATGTCCCAAAGACGACTACCCCCTACCAAAGATGGACCAGCTAGTGGATGCCACTGCCAGATATGAACGCATGGACTTCCTGGATGCCCGAATAGGATATCACCAGATCCCTCTTCATCCCCCAGATCAGGAAAAAATGGCGTTTATCACTCCAAAGGGAGTTTACTGTTACAAAGTGATGCCGTTTGGACTAAAGAACGCCGGGGCAACATACCAAAGACTGATGAATCGGATGTTCAAAAAGCAGATCGGCAACACCATGGAGGTCTACATTGACGATATGCTGGTGAAGAGCAAACGAAGTTGTGATCATCTGACAGATTTGACAGATACCTTCTCCACCCTCAGGGAGTACGGGCTGAAGCTGAACGCGGCAAAGTGCATTTTCGGAGTGGAATCGGGTAAATTTCTCGGATATCTGGTCAGTCAACGAGGAATCGAAGCTAACCCGGATCAGATTCAAGCGATCCTGGACATCCGGAGCCCCCGAACTGTCCGAGAAGTCCAAAAGCTCACGGGGATGCTGGCAGCACTTAACCGTTTCGTCTCACGCTCCTCGGACAAATGCAAACCCTTTTTCGGAGCAATCAAGAGTGCTGGGAAGGATATGTGGAGCCAGGGGTGTGAAGATGCCCTAGCTGGAATCAAGGAATACCTCAGGACTCTCCCGACCTTATCCGTCCCTATCCAGGGGGAAATGCTCTTCTTGTACTTATCCGTATCTGAATTTGCGGTAAGCGGGGTACTTATTCGTGAGCATGAGCACCGCCAGAAGCCGATTTATTACATAAGCAAGGCGCTCCTGGACGCGGAGACAAGATACCTGCCCCTAGAGAAACTGGCTCTATCCCTGGTCACCACTGCAAGAAAACTAAGGCATTATTTTCAGGCGCACCCAATTACCGTCCTTACCGATCAGCCCTTAAAGGCTATTTTGAGGAAAGCGGAACTCTCCGGAAGGATTTCTAAGTGGGCAGTGGAGCTAGGGGAACACGACATTCATTTCAAACCTCGAACCGCTATAAAAGGTCAGGTATTGACGGACTTCATAACTGAGTTTTCAAGGGGAACATCCCGTTCTAGAAAGACCGCCTCCTCCCAACATAGCACCTCCAACGAATTACGAGGGATCACCATGGCTTTTATGTGTGGACGGTTCATCAAATAATAAGGGGTCCGGGATTGGTATCTTGCTGGTCTCTCCAGATGGGATGGTCACGGAGCAGGCCGTTCAGCTGGGATTCAAAGCGTCCAATAACGAAGCTGAATACGAGGGCCTCATCTCAGGACTTCGGTTAGCTGAGGCAACTGGAGTTACGGACTTGATCGTGCATTGCGATTCCATGCTGGTAGTCAACCAAGTTAACGGAGAGTTTGAGACAAGGGACCCTAGGATGAAGGCTTACCATCACCATGCGACTACTGTAATTCGAAGATTCGAAAGGATTGAGATCAAACAAGTGTCCCGAGACAAGAACACGCATGCCGACGCCCTGGCTTGCCTAGCCTCGGCAGTGGAGTCCTCTCAGTCGCGCAGGATCACCATAGAATATCTTCCCACATCCTGCATAAACTATGCCCCCGAGGTAATGGCCGTCCAGGACACACACAAGCCGCCCAGCTGGATTGATCCCTTTCTCAGGTTCCTAACAACAGGAGACCTCCCGGAGTGTTCGAAGGAAGCAAGGAAGATAAAACTTAAAGCCCCAAGATTTTGGGTCTCCCCGGATCAGAAGCTGTATCGGAGGTCTTTCTCAGGACCTTACTTATTATGCGTCCAAGAGGACTAGGTGGAAGACCTTCTCTATGAAGTACACGAGGGAATATGCGGGGGGCACTCTGGGGGGCGATCAATAGCACACCGCATCATGTCTCAAGGATATTGGTGGCCGCAAATGCAAAGGGATGCGCGCGTATACGTCCAAAAATGCGACCAATGTCAGAAGTTCTCCCCTGCAATCAGGCAACCCGCCGGGGACTTGCACCCCCTAACCAGCCCTTGGTCATTCACCCAGTGGGGACTCGATTTAGTTGGGCCCTTGCCTAAGGCTCCTGGAAACAGGAAATTCCTCATTGTGGCCACAGATTATTTTACCAAGTGGGTTGAGGCGGAGCCGTTGACTCACATCCGCAACATAGATGCTAAAAAGTTCGTCTGGGAAAACATAGTCATCAGATTCGGGATTCCTCGGGCACTAGTATCGGATAACGGGACTCAATTCATCGGCAGACATTTCAAGTCTTTTTACGAGTAACTCAGAATCCGTAATTTCTATTCCACCCCTGCCTACCCCCAAGCCAATGGGCAGACAGAGGCCTCCAACAAAACAATTATCAATGGAATCAAGAAGAGATTGGAGAAAGTCAAGGAAAAATGGGCAGATGAGCTATTAAACATTTTATGGGTGTACAAGACCACCCATCAGTCTTCGACAGGAGAAACCCCATACTCCCTAGCTTACAGAATGGAAGCAATCATACCTCTTAAAGTAGCACTCCCGACCATAAGGACCCAAGCTTTCAACGCAGGGGGAAATGACCGTCAACTTAGACTGGATTTAGATCTAGCGGAAGAAAGAAGGGAGATAGCCGCCTTGAGAATAACCAAGTATCAGGAAAAGATTTCTCAACTGTATAACAAAATGGTCAAGGCGTGAGAGTTCCGAATAGGCGATCTGGTCCTCAAAAGGATAACGGCCAATACCCGTGACCCAACAGAAGGAAAAATGGGATCTAACTGGGAAGTGCCTTACAAAGTGATATCTATCGGAGGCTCCGGGTCATATAGATTAGAAGATATGGATGAAAAGCTTGTAATGCGACCATGGAATGTGATGAATCTAAAGAAATACTATTTTTGAGTATTATCTCCCTCAGTGCTCACCAACGGCAAAGTTAAAGGGCAAGGCCCTGGAGACAGAGTTCAAGAACTCCTGCCCCCGAAACAAACACAAGAGCAAGCCTCTTGGAAGGGCAAGACCTTGGGGACAGAGTCCAAGGACTCCTGCCCCCGAAACAAATACAGGAACAAGCCTCCTGGAAGGGCAAGGCCCTGGGGACAGAGTCCAAGGACTCCTGCCCCCGAAACAAACACAGGAGCAAGCCTTCTGGAATGGCAAGGCCCTGGGGACAGAGTCCAAGGACTCTTGCCCCTGAAGCACACACAAGAGCAAGCCTCTTGGAAGGGCAAGACCTTGGGGCAGAGTCCAAGGACTCCTGCCCCCGAAACAAATACAGGAACAAGCCTGCTGGAAGGGCAAGGCCCTGGGGACAGAGTCCAAGGACTCCTGCCCCCGAAACAAACACAGGAGCAAGCCTTCTGGAATGGCAAGGCCCTGGGGACAGAGTCCAAGGACTCTTGCCCCTGAAGCACACACAAGAGCAAGCCTCTTGGAAGGGCAAGGCCCTGGGGACAGAGGCCAAGGACTCCTGCCCCCGAAGCACACACAAGAGCAAGCCTCTTGGAAGGGTAAGGCCCTGAGGACTGGGTTCAAGGACTCCTACGCCAAAAAAAAAAAAAAATTCAGGCAAGAAAGTATAAGTACTGCAAAAATCTTTATTTCAAAAAGAGGGGCTTTGCGTCCCCAAGAGCTACAAGAGAAAAAAGTACAATCAAAAAGAAAAGAGCTTTCATCTGGCCCTAGGCATCTCCAAAATATCGCCCGAGGGAGAATCAGCGTAAAAGGGTTGAGCATCTTCGGGAGCAGGCAGAATGGGAGGCACTTCGACAACAAAGAGAGCCAGAGGAATATTGTGTTCAGGGGCCCGGTCCGACAGGGCCTCATCAGATAAATCCACAATTACCGCCTCGGCGGATCAGCCGAAACTTGCACCGGCGTTGGAATCACGTCCTCGGCAGCAATCTCGGCTTCGGCCTGTTCCATCTCCGCCGAGGGCATGTATCTGTGCATCTGGAAGAGCGGGGAGTCTGACGGGATCCCAGCAGACTGGAGCGCCTCGTCCCACCCCTTCTTGAAGAACTCCTTGCTATTTTCCTCAAGAGCGGGGAGCACGTCATCGGCGAACTCTTCTTAGAGTTGCTCCTTGGACTTCTTGTTCTGTGCCTCTGCCTTGATCCTGTCCAGCTCCTAGGTCAGAGCCAGACAACTTTCCTCTGAACCAACATCCTTCTCCTTTGCCGCAGAGAGCCGCTGCGTCTGCTCTGTAATCCTCCTCTCAGCGTCGACAAGGGCAGCACTTAGCTTTTCAGCGCCAACCTTCGCCAACTCGGCATCCTTGAGGAGTTGCTCGATTTGAGCAGCCTGCCCCGCGAGGGTAGAATCCCTGGCAGCTACGTCCTCCTTAGCACTGGCGAGGGCTCCCTTGGCTTCTTCCTTCTGCTCTCAAATCCGCTGAAGGTCCATCCTAGCCCCATGATATCGCGTCGCTATTATAGGAATCTGTTGGGTGGCCTGCAAAGGAAGGGGCATGTCACTAAAAGGAAAATCGACTAAAAAAGACTGAAGCAAAGATTAACTTAACACCAGAGAATTCTGGATGATAGAGCGAAACAAGACGTTTGTTAATTGCCCCCTGTGAGCCACCATGTCGGCTTCGAAATGCAGCGTCTCACTCACTGCATTGGCGATATGGGGGTCTTACAAAATGAAGTCATCGACCCTGATCACTCGGTTCATGTGATCAGTGGCTCGAGGATTCCACTCCGCGGCTTCCACTGTCTGCGGAAGGGGAGGAGTCTGTTGTTGCTGAGGAGCAGGAGGTAACCCACGGCCTCTCCCACTTTGCTGCTGAGCAGAGGGGGCCCTAGATCCCCTGCCAAGGCCGTCGTGCCTATGTTTGACCCTCCTCTCCTCTTCTACCTAAGGATCCCGGTCACGCACTTGACCCCGACTGACGACTCTTGAGGATGGGGTGGCACTGGTCCCTGCAGATGAGGCTCCACTGGTCGATCCTCGTCCTCTCCCGGTAGCAAGGGCTTGCCTCTACCTTAGGAACCCTAGATCAATGCGGGGCGTGCTAGACATAGCTATCTCGAGGGCGTCCTCGACATCTAGGGATTGTAGGATTTGGAAGTCCGACCACGAATCTCTCCCCGAAGTCTCCACCTCGGCGTGCGAAGGAACCAAGTCCTCTCTGACCCCGAGCTCTTCAGCTTCACCCTCTACTTCTGCCTCCGTTACCCGGTCAGGGTCTTCCTCCAAGTTCTCCTCGACCTCTTGCTTCACCACCTGATCGAAGAGCTCAGACCACCGTGAAGGCTCGAAAGGTTGGAGGAGCTGTGAAAACTTTTTATATCTGGGAGTGTAATTCAGGAGGATGTGGGCAGCCCGGCCAAGCCCGTCGTCACCAGTAAATCTCCAAACAGTGACTAGGTCCGCAAAATTCACCAATGACCGAGGTGGAGGAGCTGTTTTCCGAGGGTAGATGTCTGTATACAAACAAAAAGAGAGGGGAGTGAGTCATGAACACATAGAAAAGCTCAAGAACAAAATAATAGACCCGAAGGAACCGACGTACTTGTCGTTCTCCATTCCAAAGGACATAACAAACTGTTATACTCGGGACCGACACCTCTCTGCCAAGATCCCTTGAAGATAAGTAGGTCATCCTTGTACCCCTTGTCCGAGTCGGGGAGATGAGTTACGAGGTACATAGATGGGTCCCTAGCTTTGAGGTAGAAGTGTTGTTGAGGCATGACTCTCAAGAGGGGATAGCAAAAAAGGATATCGTTCAGCCCAACATTTACCCTAAGACGCCTACTGAGCTCTAGGACCCCCATAATTATCCTGAAGACATTAAGGCAACACTGCCCGGGGAAGAGGTGGAAATGAGAGAGGAACTGGAGAAGTAGAAGGGGCAAAGGGAACCTAATTCCGCCTTCTATGATGGCTTTGGTATAAAAGGGCATTGCATCCTCGGTACCGAGGGTACGAGGGTACACAGCCTGGTTATAATCCTCTATGTCTATATTCGGGGGAATGTTGTACTTAACCCTAAATCTATTAATTTGCTCACCACCTTTTACTTTATACTTCCCTGGCCTCGCAGAACTGGCCTGAGGATTCTCGGGGACAAGGCGACGACGAGCCATCTCGAAAAAGTGATAAAAAATGGAGGGGGTCTTTTCCACGAAGATCCCTAAGGAGGCTTCTTGAGGATTGGTCGCTGAATGGCAACCAGAAAACACCTCCCATTATCGGAGAACCAAAAGAGATAAAAGGACAAAGAGAGGGAAGATACTGGGACTCACCAGAATGTAAAAAGAAGTTTTTTCTGGAAAACTTGAATCGATTCCTTCCAGAATGTTCAGAAGCAAGGATGGGTCTGCTGGCCTTAAAACTTCAGTGAAAAGGTTGGGCAGTTGACAACGGAAGGAAGGAGATCTCCGGCGAAGATACAGGCAAGGGCTCTCTGGAGAAAGTTCGAAATGACGAAATGAGAATATAGGAGAGGAAGCCCATTTATATATAGTACCAATCCCATCATTGGGTGCAAAGCACGAAAAGGCGCATTTAATGCGCACGACGTCCTAAGCAAGGGAAAACGGCTAGAGGCCAGGATGAAGCAGTTGGGGTTGTTGTAAAACCCTTCGTCTCCTTACGACCCGTGTCCTCGGTGTCAGAAGATCGAAGGCTGGGGGGCAGTTGATGGGACATTTTTGAAATACTCCAAAATGAAGACACGTGTCCTCGGTGTCACTAAATCCTTGTTGCTAAGATCACGTACCCATCGGTTCACAAGTCCCTTTTCCCCGAGGTACTTGTTATAGGGATCAAGTGGCATTCAGTACGTTTTACGTACCGACACGTATCCCTCGGTCTGATATGGGTACATCGGTCGCTATACGATACCTCCTCTCTCGGCTCCGAGATGTACCAATCCTCCCTCGGTAACGAGATGTACCTCCGTCCAGGATGACATTCTCTGCTCCTGCGGAGGCTATTGATGTACAGGTCATTAGCCTAGGTTAGCTATCATGACCTCGTCTTACACCAATGGTGTCAGAAGGCACAGGAAGGCAGGGGACATAGCCAATGGGGAATGGACGCGTGGCATATTGTGTCACATCAGAGACAGAAAAACCGGATACCCTTGCTGACACACGACTTGGGAAAGCAAGCATTTAATTACATCATTCCCTTGATGAGACAGCATTTAATGCGGTAAAGCTCGAAAATGAAAGGTAATAAATGTCTCTAAGGCTGGACATTTATTACATCCTCCCCGAGAAGAGCTCATTGAATAGTCGGCAGGCCAATGACACAGCCTTGGTCGCTCGAGATCCCGAGCAGTTAAAAGAGAAGACATTCCTCATAGGAAGTCGTGCACACGTTGCCTGTACCTAATGATCACCTACTGACCACACTGACAACAATCATGAGTTTTTGAGGTATAAATACTCCTCGCAAAAGGCAAGATGGTATGCAACGAAAAATCTTTGCTACAAATTATACTCAGTGTTTTCTTCTTCCTCTCTCTCAAAAACTGACTTGATCGTCGGAGGAGATACGCCGAAAAACACTCCGGCGCCCTTCTAACTTGTCTTTCTTTGTTCCAGGAACCTTCCTCAGCCTTATTGGATCGTTCCGTTGATCCACGAGGGTCTCTCATTACCGTTCCAGGTTACCACCGGACCTCACAGGCTGTTTCAAGCAGCGGGATTGACCATTCGACTGACTCACTCGAGTTCACCAAGGGAGAGATTTGTTCTCGTGTTTGTGCAAGATCCAGCACGCACACAAAGCATCTGTAAATTAAGTCACAAAATTAATTTTTGCCTTGGTGGGTTTGTATGGACCCCTTAGATAAAAAGACCGTCACAAACTGGGCGAGATAATTCCGCTAAACACAATTTATGAAAGAGACAAATGAGACATATAATATCAACTCACCTACAAACGATTATTAGTGGTTTGGATTTTAATTAGATAAATATTAATATAATATAAATAAACATAACAAAAATACAATACAGTACAATCCATTAACAATTAAATTGGCATGAATGACGGCAAAACAATTCATTTATAAAGTTGAATTTTTCCTCATTCCTCCTAAATATGAAAAGCACAAAAATAGGGGTTACAAGAGACCAGCTTGTGGACTTTGCTAGCTGACAAGACTGGAATGTGGAGGCTGTGAGGTCCTCCATTTTTGCTTTATCAAATTCTTTAAGCAAAATGATGTGATCCTTGTTCTTCAAGTCATTAATGCTTATAACAAATTCAAGTGCAAACATTCTTTATTCAGTAATAGGTCAAGTCGGTCTATCAGTTTATCTAACCTAATCCTATTATTGACTGAACATTTGTAAATCAAAACTGTGACCACGTAGGGCTTTGTGATTAATTCCACAGACATTCTTTCACTGCTAAAGATTAATAATTCTAGGGGTGCAATTTAGACCGGTAACCCGAATTTAACCCAAATTAAACTCAAAAATAAAGGTTTGAGTTAAAATTTTTAATACTTAGGTTTAATTTGAGCTAAAAAACATTAATTTGAATTGAATTTGGACAATGTCTGGGTTGAGACATCATGTTACCGAGTTTAACCCGAATATTAAATTGGGCTCAATCTAAATATATTTAAAAGTCTATATACAAATCAATAACATAATTTACAATTAGTGTTCATACTTCACAAGCACTTAGCGTTCATTTTCATTTTTATTTTCAGCTTTTTTCAAGTGCAAAATTTCATATTCAAAATTTCATGCTCACAATTTTCATTTTCAAACAAGATGGTCTGCGAACTGCTTAATTATCCTCCTTTCTAAGACAACTTCCTCTAGCCTCCAATTAGTTACCAATATATTCCGGAAGGCATTTGGCTTCCAAGACATACAATTGGTACTCCGACTGTCTACCTTTGAATTTATACCAACCATGTCATTGCAATTTTGCAATGGGTGCAGAAATTGTCTTGAATTTTAGCTACTAGATCACATAAAAAAAGTAGCAGCATTCTCACTAACTAGGACTAGCTATACTTGTATGATCCTGCATTATGGATGCTACTAACTCTCACTAAACGATCAAGCAACCCAAAAAAAAGGCATCTAATTCAAAATTATTAAATGAAAATTAGGAAAACAATAAGACCCAATAAACTAAGGACAGAAAACTTACCAACTCAGGTACATAATCCGTTCTTGCTTGCACCCTTTAGACTCGTGATCTTGACCTTAACCTTGCTCTTTTGATCTAATTGTTTCTCTGGCTGCTCCACAAACTTGAACACTATCACCTATTATAAAATTCAAATGAAACTAAGGATTGAAAAACAATTGAAAAAGAAGAATAACCTTGGATGTTATCTCATTCAAATATATAAACTAGAGTCTCATTCATTGGACTACATTTCTAGTGTAAGGGGTAGAAATCGCTACGGATCTCATCCCTCCACTTGAAGGATTCCGGCTGACCTGGCGACACCGAGCCCCAGTAGCCTTTACCTCTCTTCGCCAATAGAACCCTTTCCTAAGGCAATCCCACATCGAAAGAGAGTCGTCTTCCCCCCTCGCATATAAGCCCTTGCACTCAAAGGAGGAGGTACCCACTAGGCACTGCCCACATCCTCCTGAACTACACTCCTGGATATAAAAAGTTTTCTCAGCTTCCCCAGCCTTTCAAGCCTTCGCGGTGGTCTGAACTCTTCGATCAGGCGGTGGGGCAAGAGGTCGATGAGAATTTGGAAGAAGACCCTGACCGGGCCTCGGAGGCAGAAGTTGAGGGTGAAGTTGAAGAGCTCGGGGTCAGAGAGGACTTGGATCCTTCTCACGCCGAGGTGGGGACTTCGAGAAGAGATTCGTGGCTGGACTTCCAAATTCTACAATCTCTAGACGTCGAAGACGCCCTCAAGGTAGCTATGTTCAACACACTCCGCATTGATCTGGGGTTCTTTAGGCAGAGGCAAGCCCTTGCTGCTGGGAGGGGACGAGAAGCGACCGGTGGGGCCCCATCTGCAGGGACCAGCGTCACCCCACCCTCAAGGGTCGTAAGTCGGGGTCAAGTGCGTGACCGGGATCCTCAAGTAGAGGAGGAGAGGAGGGTCAAACATAGGCACGATGGCCTTGGCAGGGGATCTAGGGCCCTCTCCGCTCAGCAGCAAAGTGGGAGAGGCCGTGGGTTACCCCCTGCTCCTCAGCAACAACAGCAACAGCGGCGACAGCAGACTCCTCCTCCCCTTCCGCAGACAGCGGAAGCCGCGGAGTGGAATCCTCGGGCCACTGATCACATGGACCGAGTGATCAAGGTCGACGACTCCATTTTGCAGGACCCTCATGTCGCCAATGCAGTGAGTGAGACGCTGCATTTCGAGGCCGACATGGCGGCTCATAGGGGGCGATCAACGAACGTGCTATTTCGCTCTATCATCCAGAATTCCCTGGTGGTAAGTTTATCTTTGCTTCAGTTTCTTTTAGCCATTTTTTCTTTTAGTGACATGCCCCTTCATTTGCAGGCCACCCAACAGATTTTCGTAATAGCAGCGCGGTATCATGGGACTAGGATGGACCTTCAGCTAATTCGAGAGCAGAAGGAAGAAGCCGAGGGAGCCCTTGCCAGTGCTAAGGAGGACGTAGCTGCAAGGGATTCCACTCTCGCGGGGCAGGCTGCTCAAATCGAGCAACTCCTCAAGGATGCCGAGTTGGTGAAGGTCGGCGCTGAAAAGCTAAGTGCTGTCGTTGCCGACGCTGAGAGGAGGATAACAGAGCAGACGATGTGGCTCTCTACGGCAGAGGATAGGGCTGTTGGTTCAAAGGAAAGCTGTCTGGCTCTGACCCAGGAGCTGGACAGGATCATGGATGAGGAACTAAACAGAAAATCCGAGAAGAGTTCGCCGATGACGTGTTCCCCGCTCTTGAGGAAAATAGCAAGGAGTTCTTCAAGAAGGGGTGGGACGAGGCGCTCCGGTCTGCTGGGATTCCGTCAGACAACCCGTTCTTTCAAATGCACAAGTACGTGCCCTCGGCAGAGATGGAACAGGCCGAAGCCGAGATCGCTGCCGAGGGCGCGAATTCAACGCCGGTGCAAGTTTCGGTTGATCCGACCGAGCCGATAATCGTGGATTTGTCTGATGAGGCTCTGCCGGATCGGGCCCCTGAATAAGATACTCCTCAGGCTCTCTCTGTTGCCGAAGTGCCTCCCAGTCTGCCTACTCCCGAAGACGCCCAACCTCTTTACGCTGATTCTCCCTTGGGCGATGTTTTGGAGATGCCCGAGGCAAGATGAAAGCTTTTTTTTTCCTTTTGACTTGTACTTTTTTCTCTTGTAGCTTTTGGGGACGCAATGCCCCTCTTCTTGAATTAAAGCTTTTTTGAGTACTTAATTCTTTCTTGCGTATACTTTTGTAGGAATCCTTGAACTGTCCTCAGGGCCTTGCTCATCCAAGAGGCTTGCTCTTGTGTATGTTTCGAGGGCAAGAGTCCTTGAACTCTGTCTCCAGGGCCTTGCCCTTCCAGGAGGCTTGCTCCTGTGTATGTTTCGGGGCCGAGAGTCCTTGACTCTGTCCCCAGGGCCTTGCCCTTCTAGGAGGCTTGCTCCTGTGCATGTTTCGGGGCCAAGAGTCCTGGAACTCTGTCCCCAGGGTCTTGCCCTTCCAGGAGGCTTGCTCCTGTGTATGTTTCGGGGCCGAGAGTCCTCGAACCCTATCCCCAGGGCCTTGCCCTTCCAGGAGGCTTGCTCCTGTATATGTTTCGGGGCCAAGAGTCCTTGAACTCTGTCCCCAGGGCCTTGCCCTTCCAGGAAGCTTGCTCCTGTGTATGTTTCGGGGTTGAGAGTCCTCGAACTCTGTCCCCAGGGCCTTGCCCTTTATTTTTGCTGTTTGGCAAGTATTGAAGAAAATAATACTCAAAAATAGTATTTCTTTAGATTCATTACATTCCATGGTCGCATTACAAGTTTTCCGTCCATGTCTTCTAATCTATATGACCCGGTGCCTCTGATAGATATCACTTTGTAAGGCCCTTCCCAGTTAGGTCTCATTTTTCCTTCTGTTGGGTCACGTGTATTGGCCGTTATCCTTCTGAGGACCAGATCGCCGATTCGGAACTCTCGCGCCCTGACCCTTTTGTTATACAGTTGGGAAATCTTTTCCTGATACTTGGTTATTCTCAAGGCCGCTATCTCCCTTCTTTCTTCCGCTAGATCCAAATCCAGTCTAAGTTGACTGTCATTTCCCCCTGCGTCGAAAGCTTGGGTCTTTATGGTTGGGAGTCCTACCTCAAGGGGTATGATTGCTTCCATCCCGTAAGCCAGGGAGTATGAGGTTTCTCCTGTCAAAATCCGAGGGGTGGTCCTGTACACCCACAAAATGTTTAATAGCTCATCTGCCCATTTCCCTTTGGCTTTCTCCAATCTTTTTTTGATTCCACTGATAATTGTTTTGTTGGAGGCCTCTGTCTGCCCATTGGCTTGGGGGTAGGCAGGGGTGGAATAGAAATTACGAATTCTGAGTTGCTCGTAGAAAGACTTGAAACGTCTGCCAGTGAATTGAGTCCCATTATCCGATACCAGTGCCCGAGGAATCCCAAATTTGATGACTATGTTTTCCCAGACGAAATTTTTAGCGTCTATGTCACAGATGTGAGTCAACGACTCCGCCTCGACCCACTTGGTGAAATAATCTGTGGCCACAATGAGGAACTTCCTATTTCCAGGAGCCTTAGGTAGGGACCCAACTAAATCGAGTCCCCACTGGGCGAATGGCCAAGGGCTGGTCAGGGGGTGCAAGTCCCCCGTGGGTTGCCTGATTGCAGGAGAGAACTTCTGACATTGGTCGCATTTTTGGACATATGTGCGCGCATCTCTTTGCATTTGCGGCCACCAATACCCTTGAGACAGGATGCGGTGCGCCATCGATCGCCCCCCAGAGTGCCCGCCGCATATTCCCTCGTGTACCTCAAATAGAAGATCTTCCACCTGGTCCTCCTGGATGCATAATAACTAAGGTCCTGAGAAAGACCTCCGATACAGCTTCTGATCTGGGGAGACCCAAAATCTTGGAGCTTTAAGTTTTATCTTCCTCGCTTCCTTTGAACATTCCAGGAGGTCTCCTGTTGTTAGGAACTTGAGAAAGGGATCAACCCAGCTGGGTGGCTTCTGTGCGTCCTGGATGGCCATCGCCTCGGGGGCATGGTCTATGCAGGATGTGGGAAGATATTCTATGGTGATCCTGCGCGACTGAAAGGACTCCACTGTCGAGGCTAGGCAAGCCAGGGCGTCGGCGTGCGTGTTCTTGTCTCGGGATACTTGTTTGATCTCAATCCTTCCGAATCTTCGGATCGCAGTTGTCGCCTGGAGATGGTAAGTCTTCATCCTAGTGTCCCTTGTCTCAAACTCTCCGTTGACTTGGTTGACAACCAGCATGGAATAGCAATGCACGATTAAGTCCGTAACTCCAGTTGCCTCAGCTAATCGAAGTCCTGAGATGAGGGCCTCATATTTAGCTTCGTTATTGGACGCTTTAAATCTCAGCCGAACGACCTGTTCCGCGACTATCCCATCTGGAGAGACCAGCAAGATACCGATCTCGGACCCCTTATTATTTGACGAACCGTCCACACACAAAAGCCATGGTGACCCTTTGTGATTCGTTGGAGACGGCATATCGGGAGGAGGCGGTCTGTTTAGAATTGGATGTTCCCTGGAAAACTCAGCTATGAAGTCCGTCAATACCTGACATTTTATGATGGTTCGAGAATTGAAATGAATATCGTGTTCCCCCAATTCTATTGCCCACTTGAAAATCCTTCCGAAGAGTTCTGCTTTCCTCAAAATAGCTTTAAAGGGTTGATTGGTAAGGACGGTAATTGGGTGCGCCTGGAAATAATGCCTTAATTTTCTTGCAGTGGTGACCAGGGATAGAGCCAGTTTCTCTAGGGGCAGATATCTTGTCTCTGCATCCAAGAGCGCCTTGCTTATGTAATAAATTGGCTTCTGGCGGTGCTCATGCTCACGAATAAGTACCCCGCTTACCGCAAATTCAGATACGGATATGTACAAGAAGAGCATTTTCCCCTGGACAGGGACGGATAAGGTCGGGAGAGTCCTGAGGTATTCTTTGATTCCAGCCAGGGCATCTTCACACCCCTGGCTCCACATATCCTTCCCAGCGCTCCTGATGGCTCCGAAGAAGGGTTTGCATTTGTCTGAGGAGCGTGAGACGAACCGANTTACCGCAAATTCAGATACGGATATGTACAAGAAGAGCATTTTCCCCTGGACAGGGACGGATAAGGTCGGGAGAGTCCTGAGGTATTCTTTGATTCCAGCCAGGGCATCTTCACACCCCTGACTCCACATATCCTTCCCAGCGCTCCTGATGGCTCCGAAGAAGGGTTTGCATTTGTCTGAGGAGCGTGTGACGAACCGATTAAGTGCTGCCAGCATCCCCGTGAGCTTTTGGACTTCTCGGACAGTTCAGGGGCTCCAGATGTCCAGGATCGCTTAAATCTGATCCGGGTTAGCTTCGATCCCTCGTTGACTGACCAGGTATCCGAGAAATTTATCCGACTCCACTCCGAAAACACACTTTGCTGCGTTCAGCTTCAGCCCGTACTCCCTGAGGGTGGAGAAGGTATCTGTCAAATCTGCCAGATGATCACAGCTTTGTTTGCTCTTCACCAGCATATCGTCAATGTAGACCTCCATGATGTTGCCGATCTGCTTTTTGAACATCCGATTCATCAGTCTTTGGTATGTTGCCCCGGCGTTCTTTAGTCCAAACGACATCACTTTGTAATAGTAAACTCCCCTTGGAGTGATAAATGCTATTTTTTCCTGATCTGGGGGGTGGAGAGGGATCTGGTGATATCCTGCTCGGGCATCCAGGAAGTCCATGCGTTCATATCCGGCAGTTGCATCCACTAGCTGGTCCACCTTTGGTAGGGGGTAGTCGTCCTTAGGACATGCCTTATTTAGATCTGTGAAGTCTACGCAGACACGCCATTTTCCCCCTTTCTTCTTCGCGCAAACCGTATTAGACAGCCACTCTAGAAACTGTATCTCTCGAATGGCATTGGCCTTCAGGAGTTTGTCAATTTCTTCGTTGACTGCGCAGGCGTGATACGGGGCCATGCGACGTGGCTTCTATTTTACTGGCTTGTGCGCCGGGTCAACATGCAGCTTGTGCGTGATTATCTCGGGGTCAACTCCCGTCATCTCCATTGCGTCCCAAGCGAACACGTCTGCATTTCTTCTTAGGAACCCAATCATCTCCTCCTGTTCGGCCGCGGGCATCGCGGTTCCAACTAAGAAGTATCTTTCTGCTTCTTCCTCCACCAAGGGCACCCTCCGGAGGTCCTCCACCGACCGTTCCATTGGGTCAATCCGGGGGTCATCCATTCCTGGACGCCCGGACTGTAATTGCTATTTTTCCATGACCTCTT
Organism: Ilex paraguariensis; assembly: GCA_963454935.2. Taxonomy (NCBI): domain Eukaryota; kingdom Viridiplantae; phylum Streptophyta; class Magnoliopsida; order Aquifoliales; family Aquifoliaceae; genus Ilex; species Ilex paraguariensis. The sequence goes on from CAUOFW020002247.1 coordinate 354,940, forward strand.
CAGGAGTTCGCCCCTTTTCTTGGGTGAAAGCCCCGGCTCTAACAGCTAAATAAAAATAATTTTTTGCAGACGCTTGGTCCCCTCGAATCTCCATGACCCCCTTCGGCGTGGCGAATTTTAGTTTCTGGTGATAGGTGGAGTGCACCGCTCCCAGCGCATGCAGCCATGCTCGTCCCATGATCACATTGTAGGGAAAGTCTGCATCAATCACGACAAACTCGGTGTTGATGACAAAGGGACCTGTGACCACTGGCAACGTGATTTTGCCTATAGGCAAGGCGAACGAGCCGTTGAAACCGATTAGGGGTGTCCTGACCTTGGTGAGGTCCTTGAGGCCAAGACCCATCCGTTTTAAAGTGGCAGAGTACATCACCTCCGAGGAGCTCCCGGGGTATATCAACACCCTCTTGACGTCGAACTTTCCTATCTTCAGGGTTAAGACAAGGACGTCGTTATGAGGAGTCACCACACCTGTCAAGTTCGCGTTGGAGAACGTGATGTTGGGCTCCTCAGTCCTGGCCCTTTTACTGGGTGGTCCCCCACTATCCTCGGCTATCCTTCTTGTAAAAACTACCCTCTTGAGATCAGACTCGAGTTCCTTAGACGTGGGGTGATCCAGCGGACATACATGGATGACATCTATGACGTTGTCTGGCTCTTCGGTCGGGGCAGGGGTTTGTCTTTCCAGCGTCCTGGGCTCTATGTATTCTTTCAAGTATCCGTCTCGGACCAATCTTTCCAAGAACGATTTGTATACCCTGCAGCTTTCGGTGCGATGTCCGAAATCCCGATGATAGGAACACCTAACCTTTTGATCACGGGTGGAGGGATCGCTCTGCATCCTGGGCGGCCACTTGAAGAATGGCTCATGCTTGATCTTGTGGAGCAACTTGAAGATGGGTTCCTTGAACATAGTGTGAACCCCTTTGAACGACCCCCCAGAGGGGACAGTAATCCCTTTCGGGGAGTATCGTCCTGCTCCCTTTCTTTCCTCTTAAATTGGAGGGTTCGGCCTTTGCTGTTTTCCATCTCGTCCTCGATCCTTGAGTACTTGTTTATCCGGGCCATCAGCTCGCCCATATCCGAGGGAGTCTTCTTGGTCAGGGATCGGTACAGGTCCGTGTCCCTAGCCAAGCCGAGCCTGAAAGACGCTGCTGCCATGACTTCCGAGCAGCCCTCTACCTCATTAACCTCTTCCCAGTACCGGATGGCGTATTGGCGAAGGGTCTCAGATTCCTTCCGTCTGAGCGTCAGTAATGATCCGATGTCCTTAGGCCGCTTACTCCCCGTAATGAATCGGGCTAGGAACTATCTCGTAAGCTCCTTCCATGATCCAATGTTGTTCGAGGAAAGAGCCTCGAACCACTTCATCGCAGAGTCCCCTAAGCTCATGGGAAACACTCGGCAGAGTAACCGTTGGTCTGAATGATACAGGGACATCATTTGCTTGTACTGCTGAGGTGGGCCTTGGGATCGAACCATCCGTCATAACTTTTGAACCTCGGCACAATGAATTTTTTTGAAACATCCATCTCTATGATACCCCTGGTAAAGGGTGATTGCATGACCTCGTCTCCGACATCATCGTGGACAGTCTTGTCATTTCTCCTGGATTCCAATCGAGCCCTGAGATCAATTTTCTCCCCAACGGGGTGTCTTGTGAAGTCTCCGAGTTCGTCAATGGGTCCCCCATTTCCTGGGCGTCGCGTGGATAGGGTTGAATCCTCCTCGGACCCATTTCCCTTCCTCCGTCTTGACAGTCCTCGTCGGAGGTCGTCCAGGGCTAAAGGTCTTGCCTTCCTGGAATGGTCATTAAGAGGGCACTTGTTGGCTCTTGGTCGCTTTTGGGGCCCTGGAGCTTTCTGCCTTGTTGTTTAAATGATTCCTTAGATCCTTTGTTTCCGCCTCCCGGGCAGGGAGCCCACGAGAAAAGAATGAGTCCCTCGACCCTTCGCCGGAGGCGGCGAATTCGTTAAGCCGGCTTAGGACGTTCACATTGTCCTTTTCCAGCTGTCGTAATCGATCTCCAAATTTTTCTTCGATCACCTCCGCTAGTTGGCGAGCCAAGGGGGCGGTTCCTCCTGATCTGATGCCCATACTAGTCTGAGGAGTAGGCCCTCTTGACTGAATAGAGGCATTTTTATTCCCATCAGTGTGATCCCTCCTTTCATGGTGACATGGAGCTTGTACTTCGAGGCTTCTTTGTTGGGGACCTTTCCCTTTTTGTCGAGTATTCACCATGGTCACTGTTCTTTATAGAGAAGAAACTAGAAAAAAACTAGTCGTTTCCCACAGACGGCGCCAGATTGTGCGTGCTGAATCTTGCACAATATAAACAAGAGAACAGATCTCTCCCTTGGTGAACTCGAGTGAGTCAATCGAATGGTCAACCCTGCTGCCTGAGACGGCCTGTGAGGTCCGGTGGTAACCTGGAACGGTGATGATAGACCCTCGTGAGTCAATGGAATGATCCAGGAAGGCTGAGGAAGGTTCCTGGAACAAAGAAAGACAAGTTAGAAGGGCGCCGGAGTGTTTTTCGGCGTATCTCCTCCGATGATCAAGTTAGTTTTTGAGAGAGAGGAGGAAGAAAACACTGAGTGTAATTTGTAGTAAAGATATTTTGTTGCATCCCGTCTTGCCTTTTGCGAGGAGTATTTATACCTCAAATACTCATGATTGCTGTCAGTGTGGTCAGTAGGTGATCATTAGATACAGGCAACGTGCGCACTGATTCCAACGAGAAATGTCTTCTCTTCTTAATTGTTCGGGATCCCGAGCGATTAAGGCTATGTCATCGGCACGCCGACTATTTAATGAGCTCCTCTCGGGGTGGATGCAATAAATGTCCTGTCTTAGAGACATTTATTTTCTTTCACTTCTGAGTCTTACCGCATTGAATGCAGTCTCATCAAGGGAATGATATAATTAAACCTTTGCTTTCCCAAGTCGTGTGTCAGCAAGGACATGCGGTCTTTCTACCTCTGATGTGACACAATATGTCACGCGTCCATTCCCCATTGGCTGTGGGCCCTGCCTTCCTGCGCCTTCTGACACCAATTGTGTAAGACGAGATCATGATAGCTAACCTAGTCTAGCCTAGGCTAGTGACCTGTACATCAGTAGCTCTGCAGGAGAAGAGAATGTCATCCTGGACATTGGTATATATCGGTATCGAGGGGAGATTGGTACATATAGCGACCGATGTACCTATATCAGACCGAGGGATACGTGTCACTAGATATTTAAATATATATAAAAAAAAATCTCTTACCCAATATTCACAAAAGACAAAAGTAAATCTGGATATTTAAATATATATATCAACTTGAAAATACACATCTACCTAAAAAAAAAATTAACTACTTTTATGATAGTTTAATAAGGAAACAAGTTACAAAACCATAATTCAAAATAATTCACATACAATATATAAATACACCAATTAAAAAGTTATTTTTTTTGTATTTTTTATTGCGTAAAAGACAGTTTTGTAGTCATAGTGATATATTTAATAATTAAGATGTTAGAATTTCGTTTCAAACTTTATTTGTTACCTGTAATTTAACTCTAAATAGTAACGTACTAGTATTTATTCTAGGAGAGCATTCCAATCATTATTCTAGCATTTAAGAATGATCTCATCAATTCACACAATTATATTTGAATTGAACTACTAATAAATTGATCAAATATAAAACTTAGTCTATGCTACTCATCGGAGAGATCTTTCGTTTCAATAATGTGATTTTGTCCATTGAGTGGGTTAAAAAGTTTATTGACCGAACAAAACAAAAATATATGCTGGATATTTTTTTGTCAGACTAACTTTTGTACTACATTAGGTTTTTTTTGGATCCATTGATCTTGGTTAAGGGAAAATGCGACATTGATCAAATTTTTGAATTAAATTTGGAGTCCAAATGACATGGTAATTAACTTGAGCGTTTTTATTTGGTGTTATGTCATTTGGGTTCCAATAAAAACTCAAAATAATATGTTGCTATGTTATTTAAATTTCAAATTTGATTCTAAAATTTGGTCAATGTTACATTACTCTTGCTTAAGACAATTGAATCTTTAAATTAATAAGTTTAATTTATTAATTTATCCACCTTACGTCAATGCCCTTAAAAGGTGTGCAAAACATTCGAGGTACATCTCCATTATTTTTTTTTGAATTGGTGGCACATCTCCCTGTTTGAGATTTATTTTTGAGTAATGCTACATAGACTTAAAAATTAGACTTGATAATTACAATAATTAATTTCATTGTGGGTCTCAGCATTTATTGGGGCCTACTACTTATTCAATAGTTGAGATTATCAAGTCTAATTTTTAAATCCATCTAGCATTACTCTTTATTCTTTGTCATGTCATCCACGTGGAAGTTGATTAGCATTAATTGGTGCTGCTTAAAAAATTGTTTTAATAATAATTTTTCTTAAACTTCCTCAAATATTTTAATGTTTTTTCAGCCCACTTTATTTCCTTTTTTTCCCTCTTACCAAAAGGAAAATTTATTAAAAAGTTTATTTGTAATAGCAAAATATTGGTTATATTTAAGGATAAAATGGTAAAATAAATTCATGTTTGTATTCTTTCCTTTCATTTTTATTTCGATACCAAACANTTGGTTATATTTAAGGGTAAAATGGTAAAATAAATTCATGTTTGTATTCTTTCCTTTCATTTTTATTTCGATACCAAACAAAAGAAAATATATTTTTTCAACTTTTTATCCATCGTACAAAACAAAAAGTTGAGAAAATATATTTATTTCCTTTATGAATAGAAAGTTTATTCATTCTAATTTTCTTTCTTTTTATTTTCTATCATTCGTACCAAACAGACCATAAGGTTCTATGTATATGTCAACCTAGGCATTTGATCTCTATTTCACATGATAATATGATCATAAAATAATATACNCCATTCTAATTTTCTTTCTTTTTATTTTCTATCATTCGTACCAAACAGACCATAAGGTTCTATGTATATATCAACCTAGGCATTTGATCTCTATTTCACATGATAATATGATCATAAAATAATATACAAAAAATTCATTACATAGGGTTTTGAATTATCTTTACGTGGACTACTTGTGGATCTCAATGGGATTTAAATTGAACCTAAAATCATCAAAATAGGGATAAAAATCGCTTGGTCAAAACTCTTTGTTGATTGTGAAAATCAACTTTAAGGCCAACCGTGTTGTCACCGCCCTAATTCTCTCTTCGTTTGTTTTCTCTTTTATACTCCGTTTGGTACGATGAAAAAGTGGGAGAATAAAAAATTGAAAGGATGAAAAGTTAGAAAAATAAATAAAACATCATGTTTGGTAAGGAAGGAAAGTAGGAAGGATGAAAAAATGGATGGATTAACTTTCCTTCCAACTCACCAAAATTAATCCCTCCAAAATCGGAAGAAAAGTGGATGAAAAGTTAATTGTTTGTGTTGAGACGTATCTTATTTGTTTATATATCTTTTTATGTATACATATATTATACATACATTAATTTCATATAANTTGAGACGTATCTTATTTATTTATATATCTTTTTATGTATACATATATTATACATACATTAATTTCATATAAAAATACAATGATAAAATATATATATTAAAAAATTTTAATTTGAAAAATAAAATTTAAAATTTAAAAATTTAAAAATTTAAAAATAAAAATAATAAAATTTTAAATTTTAAATTAAAAAAAAAATCTCATCTTAATTAAGGGTGAAAATTTTCGACTTAACACAATGACATAATTTGAACTCGATACGAAAATAAACAGGTCAACTCGCAACTCAACACGACACAATTAGTTAAATTAGATAAGTTAGATTTGACTAATATTTAACACAAACTCGTAATGACTCAACACAAATCTAACACGACACGACTCGATTGTCACCTCTAATCTTAGCTAGCACCAAAAAAAAAAATAGTCATTTTTATTTTTCATCCATCCAATCAAACACAAAGGAAGGAAAGTGTATCATTCTTATTTTCCATCCTTTCAACTTTTCATCCTCCCTACCAAACGAAGCATTAAAGACCCCCTCCCTCATCTCCCTTTTCTCTGTCTCACACCCACTCCCTCCCCCTCCTTTGCCGCCTCACAGCTCCACCAAAGCCCATGTCCACCAGATGAGACACAACCCCCAAGCGATGGCGACGAAACCTCCCTCTCTCTCATTCTTCTCTCTTTGTGGATATACACCAGTCGTTGTCTTTGCTACAAACCATGACAGGTACCTATCTCTCTCTCATATATTACATAATTTTCAAATAATTTAACAACCAATAACTTCAATCAAGTTTTTAACATAAAAATCATAATATTAAGAACTCAATACAATCACAACCAGTGGAAAACACAACATTGCTGTCAGTTTAACAGAAATAACAATGTTGTCAGTTTAACAGAAATAACAACACTGTTGTCATTACAAAACATAACACTGCTGTCTTGTACAAAACCAATTTAACAGAACACAAACATAAGCAAAACATAATCCACAAGGGTAAGAAAATCATATTAACCCTAGTATAAATTATAAAATTGTATTTATATAATAGTAATTTGGGTTAAAGCCGATTATTAATTCGGGTTGAGCCCGATTTTAATATTCGGGTTCAACCTGTGAACCCGAGGGGTCAATCCGAGACCCGCTCAAATTAAATTCGGATTGAGGAATTTTGATTCAAGTCCAACCCAAGTATTAAAAATTCTTATCCAAATCTTAATTTTTTTGGGTTAGATTCGGGTTAAAATCGGGTTGTCCAACCCAAGTTGCACCCCTGCTAGCGAATCATACCCAGTATCCCATAGTCCAGATATGACCCTTGTTCTCTCTCTCTCTGCTCCTATCCTTCCTCTTTCACTCCCCCTCTCACTCCACCATTCCCACAACACGCAGACACATACACGCACTAAGAACACAATCACACAGGCAACCACAGACACCCACAACACACACACATGCACTACACGCACCGCAAACACAACACTGTCAACACACTAGCTCTGAAATTATTTGTGGTCGGTTTGATGTTTTTGGTTTTTATGTGAAGAATTTTTAATTCAAATCTAAAATATTAGTTAATTGGTACAATTTGTGGTTGGTTGGATGTTTTTGGTTTTTATAGGCGATGGTGTCATGTAGGTATTGTTGATAGAACCATTACCATGAGCTTTTTAAGGGACCCAATTATATTGTGGTCAAACTGCAATCGGGCTAGCCACGCCAAGCACGATTCAAAGACTTGAGTTCGTTTAGCTTTTGATACTACGTGTTCTTTATTTGTGTGAAATGTGAATGTATGAATTTGATTTATTTCTTTTACATAATTAATTTCAAGTAATGGTCATGGAGTCAAAGTACAGGGGTAGGTGGTTAGTGACTGTTACCTTGATTGAAGGAAGCAATTTAGAAACTTTGATTCCACTGGATTCTCTGATCCATATGTGGTATTTACTTGAAATGGGAAAACTAGAAATAGCACAATCAAGTTCGAGAAATCGAATCTTCGGTGGAATTTTTTGATCTAATTGAATTTTTTATTTCATCAAAGCATGTCAACGTGCGAACCATAGAGGAGACGCTCCAAAAATAACAGAAGAAGCACTTATAAGGGATCGATCAGGTGTCCTATATTCATGGGATGTCTTATGTTTCAAGGCCAACTATAATTTTTGTGTGCTTCTATAACAAGCATCTTTTCTTCTTATTTTTTTTAAGTTTTGTTTTTGTCTAATTGATAAAATAATTCAATGTCCATGTTCTCTCTGATGGCACCAATATGGCTTTGGGACTTACTATTTATTTGCCTGCCATCTAGCAAACACCTTAAGTAGTGTTTGTTTACCCTTAAGTAGTGTTTTTAGATAAAAATTTGAAAACTCCTAATTACTTGGAGGAAATTCCTTAGTTGCAAAGTCGATTTCGAAGCAATTTTTTAATTACTTCAGACAAGAAGCCCAAGGATTGTTGCTAATGATAGATACCAAAGCAAAGATGAGGAGGTCAAGGCATATGGTGCTAATGTTGACAATAACATTTTTATGGTGAGGTCGGTTTTTGAAATTCTTTTTATTTATCCTCTTATGCTAAATTTGCTTAGCTATGAATTGGACACTTTTGGAATATTTGGTGAGTGATGAAGTTGTGTTGGTTTGGTAATGAATGCAGGATGAGAAAGCTTATGCTCTTAAAAGAAGCTCATTATTTGTCTCTAACCAGTTGATGTTGAGTTTTATATGAATTGAGTGAATAGTAAGCGTTTGACATTGTAAGAGTTTTTCTCAATTATGATGTGCGAACTTTGTTTTTTCTTTTTCCTTCTTTTTTTTCTCAAAAATTCATTCATAATAGTTTTTTTGGCTTTTTCATGTAGAGAGTCTCAAGTTAAAGCCAAGGAAGGTGGTAGTTGCACTACAATGTTCACCAAACATGTTTGATCGGTTTTGTTAGAAACGTTTTATTTGGTTTGATTTGTATAGTCGGTACTTTGTGAATGTGGTGGTGAGGGATGAAGATTTCGAGGTGAACAAACACAAGAATAGGTATTTATTTCACCAGCTATATTTAGTGTTTTAGTGATTAGTGCTTGCATGTATATCATTACTAGGGGTTTAATATCCTAACTTTGTGATGTTGTTCTGTATTTGTTTTGTTGTTAATGTGACAAATGCTTAAATCTACATCTGGATTGTCTTTTTGTGTGGAAGTTATTATGGCAATTAGTTTCGTTTTGATTTTTCTGTTTTTTGTGGTGACAATCGGTATTGCCTGTTTTTTTTAATGCTGTGGTGGTTGTGATCAGTTGGGCTTTTGCTTTTCTTTTTGTGTGAGTTTTTGCAATCATTGAGGTTTTTTTATTCCATATGGCACTGTTACTACAGTCTGCCTCTATGGTCCACCAAGAAGAGCCACCGACATGGACATCACAACAACCATGTACCTCTCTCGCTCTCAGATAAGACTTGGATTTGAGATGGATTTATATTTTAAACGAGCTGAATTTAAATGATTTTTTAGGTTTATTTAGCAAAATAAGTATTAAAAATTTGACTCATTTAAATGTAAAATAGTCGAACTATTCGGATTCGATCCGAGTTCGGACTTAGTTTGAGTACTAAACAAGTTAAGCTTGAATAATGTTTAGATTTCCTAGTAAAACTTGACTTGATTAATACTTTTATTGGTAAGAGGAGGGATTTGAGAAGATTATACTAAATCTGCTTCTATTGTTGGATTAGTGTGTTGGTAGCAAGTACAATTTAATAGTGAAAAATATTAGACTAGGATATTGAAAACTTCTTATATTTTTCTATTCCATCACACAATGATATAAACTTAATTGATTATTTCATTTTATAAATATAAACATCATATATTGTAATATCTATAACAATGCAATGTTGCCACGTACACATATTTATAGTTTATTGACATTTTTCTACTAAACTAATGTAGAACGTTACGTTAGATCAATAGATTCATTTGAATATTCATAAGGGGAATGTCCCATGATGGTTTTCTTTGTCGCCTAGGTAGAGAAAGAGAAGAGGTTGTCTTTTCTAAAGAGAAAGAAAGGACTTGCCACTTTCCTTGGATCTCTCCTCTCTGTACTCACACATGTGGAAGCACACCCCAGGCACAGCAGCCTTTCTAACAAGAAATGAGTAGCTCCGTGCACCCAGAAATATACTATGTTTTATTATACCTTTTGACAGGGGTGGGTGACGGCTAGTTAGATTGTTCCAACGTTTTATTTTTGGGTTAATTATAAATTATGCCTTGAAAGATTGTTCAAATCTTAATTTCTACATCTAAATATCAAAAATCTCAATTTATACCTTCAAAGATAGAAATTTATATCAATGTGCACCCTCAAAGATTAAAATTTTTAATTTGCACTCTCAAAGATAAAAATTTATATCAATGTGCACCAAAAATTAACTGTCGTCAGTTTACTACCTAAAACTAAATTGATTAATTATACCTAGATCCCCTTATACTTATCATTTAGTCATTTGGATGTCTTCACATTTAGAATATTACTCATACATCTCATAACGTTTGTGCACGTGTAACACGTAACCCCTTTTCGTTAATATTTGCTAATATAACCTTTAAAAAATATGATTTTATCTTACTAAAAAATTATAATTTCATATTACCCTTTATTTTGTGGGTTTGATATACTCTAAAGTTCAAAATCAAGTTTATCATTTGAATGCCTAATAAAATGTAGGTATTTATATAATATTTTTTTATATTCAATGCAATATATCGCTTAAATAGAATTATTTAAATGCCCAATTAGGGGGACATTTTTAATCATATTTGGATTCTCAATGGATATAAGTGTAATATTTTAAATCTGAGGGGTCTAGGTGATTAAATGACAAGTATGAAGGGGTTTAGGTGTAATTTATCCATTTATTATGATAAAATCATATTTTTTAACGGTTATATTAATAGTGATCAACGAAAATGGGTAACGTATTACACGTGCACAAACGTCATGAGATGTAAGAGTAATATTCTAAATATGAAGCGGTCTAAATGATTGAGTGACAAGCATGAGGGGATCTAAGTATAATTTATCAATTTAATTTTAGGTAACAAACTGACGGAGGTTAGTTTTAGATGCACATTAATACAAATTTTTATTTTTGAGGGTGTAAATTGAGTTTTTTTTATCTTTCTAGGTTCACATTGATATAAATTTCTAACTTTGAGAGTGTAAATTGAAATTTTTAATCTTTGGGAGTACAAATTGAGATTAAAACGATATTTCAAGATGCAATTTAGAATTAATCCAAAAAATATTCATCTCCAGTTACTCTCCTAGTTATAGCTTCAAAATAAAATTTGTTAAAAAAATTTCAAACTCTTTACATAAAAGTACGTGACAATTTCTATTACATATATAAATAAATAGGATTGTTATCGAGAGCTCCTGAATCTCAGGCAAATAATTCGACTTTGGCACCAAAATGATTCGATTTTGACAAAACTATTCCTAAAAGCATGATATTAACTCTATCCTTTTTATACTCACCACATTAGTAACTAAGTTCACCCCATGTTACATACACCCTTTTTAATAAGTAAAGTCACTTTTTATTTTGACATAATTAAGGTTTCATTCTCTATCTCATATCATACACTCACAAAAATATTTTTTAAATATGAATTTTTTCAGTGAAATACAAGTCAATATTACTTTTCAATTTAATTTTATATTTGATTTCATGGTTGTTATATGACATTTTATTATTTTTGGTATGTTTTGATATCTCTATCAAATTTAATAATTTTTTATTTAGAATTTATATATATATATATATATATATATATATATGCTTTCGGATTATTTTTATTTTTTTAACTTATTTAAATTTTACATCTATGCTTGTTATTTTTTTTCTTGTTCGATTTTGTGTTTGTGTTTGATATTTTTTTTTTGATGTCCGATTTTGCGTCTTGTAGTTTTACGTTTTGTAATTTTGCTTGTTCTCAGCACAATTTAATTAGAATTATAATTAATGACCTAATTAATGTGTATTATAAGATAAAAAGAGATAGAGAGTTATAAGAGANTTGAAAATTTTCGCCTCTAGTTAGGATGAAAAAAATATTTTTTTTAATTTAAAAATTTTAATTTAATTTTTTTATTTTAATTTTAAAATTTTAAATTTATATATATATATATATATATATTTATTTATTTATTTATTTTATTATTATTTTTTTATCTTATTAAGGTTTTGCATCTATGTTTGTTATTTTTTTTTCTTATTCGATTTTGTTTCTGTGCTTGATTCTTATTTTTTTTCATATTCGATTTTACATCTTGTAGTTTTGTTTGTTCATTTAATCTTTGTTTGATTTTTTTTTCCTTCTTGTTTCGGTTTGTTTTTTTCTTTCTATTTTTTTCTTGCTTCAGTCTTTTCTTTTTCCTTGTTTCAGTCTGCTTCTTTCTCTCTATTTTTTCCTTGTTTCGTTCTATTTTTTCCTTGTTTCGTTCTTTTCTATTTCCTTGTTTCGATCTGCTTCTTTTTATTTTTTTTCTTGTTTCATTCTTTTCTTTTTCTTGTTTTAGTATGCTTGGTTTTTTTTACTTGTTTCGTTTTTTATTGTTTTTTTTCCTTGTTTTAGTTTTGCTTGGTTCTTTTTTTTTTTCTTGTACCGTAAATATATTTATGCTTTAAAGCTAATTGTCTTTCTTCATTATTTTTTTTCTTACAATGACTTTTTTCATTAAAGGGGTGTACATAGAATGAGTGAACTTAACTATTAGTGGGGTGTATGTAACATGAGGTAGACTTAGTTACTAATGGGGTGAGTATAGAAATGGTGGATTTAGTAGTTTGATAATGAAAAATTAAATAGAATGGGAATGAAGATTTTGTGGGGTCGAAATAGCCCCACCCAAACCCAAATCATAAAAATAATGTTAAACATATTTTTAGAAAACAAGGTTTTCAACCCATGGTCTTCCTGCAGTGCCAGAAGTTTTATACCAGTAGTAATCTAATTAAATTGATTTTAATTCTTTTTCCTTTTTTAGAATCCCAATTAAATTGATTATAAGATTATCATCATTTATGATTGATCTAGGACTCCCACCGAAATTTAGGGGGATAAACACACAATATGGTGAACTAATAAAAAAAAAACTCTTTTATTAATTCAATCGAAGCGATTTCAGTTATAGAAAGACTGAATTAATAGACTTGATTACAACAACAACTACTTTCTAAAAACTAACTTAACACTACATATTTATTGGTTGTAATTAATCAAATCTACATTTTAAGTTTACACAATATTTTTCTTATTAGTGACCTAATTAAATAGGAAACAAATTGGAAGAGTTTTAATATACCATGAATGGATATGTTAGACATGTGATATAAAACATAAAAATTAAGTTGTCTTTGAATAGAGTTAGGTTACAGTATTTTATCCCTATAAATAAGGGTGTATATTATATAATCAGCTGTCAGATGACTAGTTTTCAATGAATAATACATCAATGTAGGTTTTTAGTCCTTGGATGTAGGCAGAGAGTACCAATGTGAGTTTGATGTATTGAATCACATTATATTTTTGTGTCATATTTTTATTGTTTTCCTATTTTTAAATTTCTATTTTCCAACAAGTATTATTTGTGTTAATTATCTGCTGTGCAAAATCAACAAAAATCTTTAAATTAAATGGAAGTAATTGATAGGCTCTAAGTGTTAGTATTCTCTCTGGAGACTGGAGTTGTTAGTATTCTCTCTAAAGGATGAGCTTGAAACATCTTCAACTCTTCGTTGCTGGACACATTTGACCCAATGTTATATCTAGCTAAGGCTGTCAGCGGTCTAAATAAGATACTGGACTCTCAATTGAGATAAGTTAAGACTATCCAACAAGGATAACCTACAAGAGCAGCAACAACAATTCAACCCTAAAGACAAAAGTCTATGGCGAAAGATCATTCGAAAGCGAGTCTTCGCACTTACTGTTTGAGTCAAGCCAGAACAAAAATACCAACTCCATAGTCCAGGTTAAGCCAAATTATGTGCACTACTTAACCAAGATAAGCCGAATATCAAAACTTGAATGGCCCGATTTGATTAACACTACTTCGGAAACTCAAGGTTGAATTCCTGTTAAGGCTCTCGAAATGACCCAAGGCTGATGGATTGGCCTAAGATTCTGCCATGGTTCGGGCTGACACCTCACATGGAGGCCCTATGCGTTATTTGTGGCCCCCCTGGGCCCAATGACTACCCTGCTCACCTGTCTAAATTCAAAAAATTTATTTGTATTAATTTAATTTTAATATAATAATTTTCCCCATTTTTGGCCAATCTAAAAATCTTTTAGGACTAGTTTAATGGGAAAACAGTGGACTGCCATTTCTTTGGAGCCCAATGACCAGTCAACCGGCCGACAGTCCAGCCAATGCAGGGGCATCAGCCCTTGAGCTATGAGTCTAGTTGGTATAAGCACATTTAACAAGGCAATGTGCAATCTTCTTAAAGAATTCTACTTTGTACCTGGAAATATTTTAAATTTTTTATTTTATATCTTTAAAAATNGTCTAGTTGGTATAAGCACATTTAACAAGGCAATGTGCAATCTTCTTAAAGAATTCTACTTTGTACCTGGAAATATTTTAAATTTTTTATTTTATATCTTTAAAAATAAAATTTTTTACACTGTACTCTTAATGTATCAAATGTGTTGCATTATAGTCTTTCGATTAGCTTTCCATTAGTTTTTCCGTNCAAATGTGTTGCATTATAGTCTTTCGATTAGCTTTCCATTAGTTTTTCCATCAACGTCAATGAATTGATTTTTTACGAAAAAAATAACGAAAGATAACAGAATGGTTATATTATAATACTTTTGATATAGTGAATGTGTAATGTAAAAATTTTAATCTTTGAGAGTACCAAGTGAAAAACTTATAATCTTTCAGAATGCAAAGTACGAAAGACCCATTTTCTTTTAATAGTGATTTATTAGCCCGAAGATCTCCTCCACGTGGGGGCCCCAGATTTTTTTTTCCCACTAACATTGATTTATAATTTGTGGAGTTGAACAAGATTTTAAGTCGGGAAAATAACTAATAATTCTTACTTTGCGTAACAAAATCGAATTGATATTCTCNTTGATTTATAATTTGTGGAGTTGAACAAGATTTTAAGTCGGGAAAATAACTAATAATTCTTACTTTGCGTAACAAAATCGAATTGATATTCTCAATATTTCTTTTGATAAAAAAAACAAGTAAGACCTTTTTTAATGTTTTGTTAAAAAAAGTAAAAGATTTAATTGTCCTAAGAGATAGTTAATATTGTTTGTTGTCATGACTTAATAGTTGTGTTTCCTTTTCAGTTTCATCTTGAACTTGATGTTAAATTGTTCCTGACATAGCACCGGACGGGAGTCTGGGGCCGGTCTAATGAAAATTGGAATGCTAAGTGAAAATTTTTATTCGAGCCCTTTCACAACTTAAGCTACATAAATATGAAATAAATTTGATCTTATTTGGACATAAATTTGGTAGAAAATAATATATCTTTTCTTGTCATCTAACTGTCTTGATAATTAAAAGTTTTACTCAAATCTCTGAATTGAATATATTTATTGATGATGCTTGAATTTACTATACCCACTTGCAGAACAATGATTGTATGAGGTCTAGTTGGGGTTGCGTTGATATTGGAATAATAAAAAATAAGTAGCGATGTTAGATCAAAGAACAAAATATAAGTAATTCACCTTAGTCGAAAGACTAAGATTACATCCACTGAAATAGAGNTTGGAATAATAAAAAATAAGTAGCGATGTTAGATCAAAGAACAAAATATAAGTAATTCACCTTAGTCGAAAGACTAAGATTACATCCACTGAAATAGAGACTTTTATTCCTAGGGATTTGTATTTGTTCGTGAGGGTCATCAAGTTTTGTCTCCCTGTCCCCCGGACACGTTGCGTGATGGGAATGGCTTGGGAACTATCCTGTACCGAGCTCTTAGTTTTCGGGCTAGTCTATTCCGTCGAGCTTAATATGATCAAGCAGACATATACTAATTTAGACGTTATTGGACTCCCTTCTTTAGGCTGTGGCCCACTCTTATGACGTGGTGGGCATACTACGAATGAGCCGTTTAGACTGTCACTTGCCCAGGGGATCCATCAGATGTTTTGGTTTCCAATGGGCAACCCAAGCTACAATCCATCATTATCACTTATCACGTGTGTTTGATAAAAAAACACTTATCATATGTGGATGGAGATCATGCACTTTCAAAGTGGTAATGGCAGAAAAGTTAATAATAGTATTGGCANGCGATGTTAGATCAAAGAACAAAATATAAGTAATTCACCTTAGTCGAAAGACTAATATTACATCCACTGAAATAGAGGCTTTTACTCCTAGAGATTTGTATTTGTTCGTGAGGGTCATCAAGTTTTGTCTCCCTGTCCCCTGGACACGTTGCCTGATGGGAATGGCTTGGGAACTATCCTGTACCGAGCTCCTAATTCCCGAGTTAGTCTATTCCGTCGAGTTTAATATGACCAAGCAGGCATATACCAATTTAGACGTCACTAGACTCCCTTCTTTAGGTTGTGGCCCACTCTTACGACGTGGTGGGCATACTACGAATGGGCCGTTTAGACTGCCATGTGACTAGGGGATCCATTAGATGTTTTGGTTTCCAATGGGCAACCCAAGCTACAATCCATCATTTTCACTTATCATGTGTGTTTGATCAAAAAAAACATATCATATGTGGACGNACAATCCATCATTTTCACTTATCATGTGTGTTTGATCAAAAAAAACATATCATATGTGGACGGAGATCATGCACTTTCAAAGTGGTAATGGCAGAAAAGTTAATAATAGTATTGGCAAATTTAAAACCTTTGGGCCTACATGAAAGTGTGGGTGCATGCTTAATGCTCATGATCATGGTTGGCATAGCCGATGAAGAGAGAAAACAGAGACATGGAGGCAGAACCCTGATCTTCGAAGCAAATTATATGATTACTTTAATTTGTACAAAGTTTTTAAAATTAATTACTAATTAAATATTTTTTTTTAAAATAAGGGTAAAATAGGAAGTTAGATTATCCAACACAACTTTATTGTTTTTTCATGTGTCTTTTGCAAGAAAAAAAGTTAGTTAAATGTGAAAAAATCTAAGTATGAAAGAAAATTATTTTTCTATCATTTTTTATTTCATGCTAAACAAACACATGTAAAATTTTAAAATTTTTTCTTTCTTGTATTTTCGAGCATTATCTTGCTAAAAATTGTCTAATTAACTTAACTCTGCTTCCTTTAATTGTGAGATATGCTCTCTAATATGGTTAATTATTTAAAGAATAATTTCAATCACATGTTTTTTTACTCATAGGTGATAGGTGCAACGTAAAAATAAATCTGAGTTTTGTATGTTTGGAGAATCAAACTCAAGAAGTGCAATTTACATCTCCTTCGCCATTTGATCATTGAACCAGCCGGTTTGATACATAAGAAATCAATTTAGTGTGTTTCACATGCATGTTATTATGAGTAAAATAATTTAGTAGTACCGTTTTTTACTCTAATTTCTAATCTTGTACATGTCTTTTATTGTGACTAATGTTACCGGGGGTTAATATGATAATTTAGTGCATTGCGGTCGTTGAATTAGCGGCGATTTTCACACTGAATAAAGATCACTATCACTTCAATAATTATAATGCATTAAACCTCGTAATTAAATTCCAAATTTAGTATAAGTAGTAATGTAATATTATTGTTTCAGTAATTATAGCCAGGGGAGAAGGTGAACGTGGACTGCGTCATTCCAATGGACTTCTAGAAACCAATTTTTTTTTTGTGTTTCTCCATGCCCTCCATTTCCTTTTCTTCTAGAAGCCTTACCATTTATGACCCACCTTCCACCCTTTCTAGTAGGTCTTCGTTTATTGGTGTCCTGCCCTATCCTTTCTTCCCCATTTTTCAAANCCTTTCTCTCTCTCTCTCTCTCTCTCTCTCTCTCTTGTATGTGCTTGTATATATATTATTCTCAACTTCCTATCATTTCCCAACAGCTCTTGTCATTCATAGTTTATTCAATCTCTCTCTTCAAAACCCACTAACCTTGATCTCCTCACTTCTCTAAAAAAATGGAAGACAAAGAAAACAACATGTTCGAGTACTTCGATGGAGAAGATCATGCAGAAGACACACTCTCTCTCCGCAACCTACCAATACATGACCACAATCTCGACGGTGATTCTGTCCGAGAGAGCCCACGAACTTCCTCAGCCTTCGAATTCTTCACTGGTTTAACATCTGGAACTTACAACAGTCCTACCACAAATCTCATTTTTTGTGGAAAAGTCATTTCTGATAAAGACGATGAAGAACTCAATGAGTATCAGAAGCGAGACTATTTGACTTTGAAGAGATCGGCTTCGTTCATTAAGCCTCAGAGTTATCAGTTCATCGGCGATGAAAAGACAGTACGTTTTCCGACCAAGAACCGATCAAACTCCGTACGAATCTCGAGTTCCGATCGCTACTCTTCCAATTGTTCGACTTTACAGAAAGTGAATATTACGTCTCTGACGTCGATGTCGGAGAAGTCGAAGCGTTGGATGTTCATGTTTGGTCCGGTGAAGTTTAAGCCGGAGATGGAGCTCAGGGCTATTAAAGAGAGGCAGGGCCGCCGTGTCCCGCCGCCGATGTTTCCTGCTATTGCTGGCGGAGCCAAAGGGAAGAGTCAATGGGGAATCGTAAGATCTTTGAAGGGCAGGTCCCACCTGGCAAACGTGTTGGCTAGGGCGTTTGGTTGCATTCCAGTCAATGTGGTATAGAAAGAGAGATGGGGTGCGATGGAAAATATGATTATTGTATTGTTTTTGTTATGTAATTAGGCAGCTCATACATTTATTTTTTATTTTGATTTTTTTTTTAGATTTTTTTTAGGGTTAATTACGAGTTGCACCCCAAAAGATCGTTTAAATCNTTTGTTATGTAATTAGGCAGCTCATACATTTATTTTTTATTTTGATTTTTTTTTTAGATTTTTTTTAGGGTTAATTACGAGTTGCACCCCAAAAGATCGTTTAAATCTCAATTTGTATCTCAAAGATCAAAAATATCAATTTACATCCTCAAAGATAAAAATTTGATCAATGTGCACCTCTAAAAATCAAAAATCTCAATTTACACCCTCAAAGATAAAAATTTGTATCAATATACACTTAAAATTTANTTTACACCCTCAAAGATAAAAATTTGTATCAATATACACTTAAAATTTAACTGATAAATTATACTTAAATCCCCTCATGCTTCTCATTTAATCATTTGGACCCCTTCACATTTAAAATATTACTCTTATATCTCAAAACGTTTGTGCACGTGTAACACGTAACCCCTTTTCGTTAATATAATCGTTAAAAAATATGATTTTATCCTAATAAAAAATTATAATTTCATATTAGCCTTTATT
The DNA here is from genome assembly GCA_963454935.2 of Ilex paraguariensis. NCBI lineage: Eukaryota > Viridiplantae > Streptophyta > Magnoliopsida > Aquifoliales > Aquifoliaceae > Ilex > Ilex paraguariensis. The sequence goes on from CAUOFW020002247.1 coordinate 373,985, forward strand.
TTGTGGGTTCAATATACTCTAAAGTTCAAAATCAAGTTTACCATTTAAATGTCCAGAATATAGATATTTTATATAATATTTTTTATCTCTAATGCAATATATCACTCAATGTGCAACTCTTTATTCTATTAAACATTTAAATGGTAAGATTGATATTGAACTTTAGAATATAGGGTTACATGTTACACGTGCACAAACATCATGAGACGTAGGAGTAATATTCTAAATATGAAGGGGTCTAAATTATTAAATGACAAGTATGAGGGGATCTAGGTATAATTTATCAATTTAATTTTAGGTAGGAAACTAACGACGGTTAGTTTTAGGCGTACATTTATACAAATTTCTATCTTTGAGGGTATAAATTGAGATTTTTGATCTTTGGGGGTGCACATTGATACAAATTTCTATCTTTGAGGGTATAAATTGAGATTTTTAATCTTTAAGGGTATAAATTGATATTCGAACGATTTTTTGGGATGTAATTTACAATTAATCCTTTTTTTTTATATTCATTATTATCTTTTTCATTGTTATAAGTTGATGTTTATTAAAAATTGGTTTATTCCGAAAGCTCAACTTTTAACCCCAATGATAGATCAGTGAAAACAGTGATAAGCTGTAAACGTAATTGTCTTCGAGTTTGAAACTTAACGACTTCAGGTCCAAAAAAAAAAACTTGGCAACGATATTGGGGTTAACTCATAAAAAATTTATTGTCTATAAATTTCCTAGTTTTGATGTGAATGACTTAATTTTAACCGAGTTAGAGAGCAGATTATACGCATAAACTGACTTGGACACCATTAACCGCAATACAAAAAAAAAACCTCAACTTTTGTTGCTAATGCAACAGTTGTTTATAATGTGATGTTTATGACTAATTCTTTTTGTTCCGAAAGGTCAACAATTCTTGGGTAAATTAAATTAATAAATTAGTTATAAATAACATTATTTATTATTTATTACAGTAATTGTCTTAAGGTAGCATGCATTCATTTCTTTTGTCCTTTGATTGTTCAAGCCCCCTAATGTTTTTCATCCACAATGAATGAGGGTAGAGTTCAGGCTAAACGATTTGAATGATTATCTTGGACTCAACCTAAACTATACAACCCTAGGTCATATAACTTTGGTTGAAAATCGAGTTCAATTTCAATCTCAATTTGAATTTGATTTTTGAGTTACAAAACTAGATGCAGAATTTGAGTTGGCACCAGATTCACTATTTTATTTTAAGTCCCCAACAATCTAAGACCACAATTCAAGAATTATTCCAAATTGAGCCGAATTAAAATATTTTTTTACTCAATCTCACTTAAATATTAAAAATATTAGTTTAAAGTACTAAATATTTTAGGATTAATTTGAATTCAGTCTTTACTAACATGCCCAAATGACCCTTCTACATTAAATACACAAGGGGGTTCTTGCTTTCTTTTTCTTTTCATGTCTTTTTTTTTTTTCCATGTCTTTTCAAAACGTCAAATAGAAATCGAACAAATCTCTCCTCGATGGAAATAGTCTAACCACGAAAGGCAACCAAGGCTTCGACTCGGTTGAACCAAAATTGTATAGTTTAGGTTAAGGCGTGGGATGTAGACCCAACAATTCTAGGCACATGTAAAATCGATACAAAATTTACATGAAAATAAAAAGTTTAGATTTAATCTTAGCAAATTTAAGTCGTAAATGGTTAAACTCGTTANCATGAAAATAAAAAGTTTAGATTTAATCTTAGCAAATTTAAGTCGCAAATGGTTAAACTCGTCAAATAAATAAATCGATACGAACTCAACTTATACACAACATAAATTTGAAGATAAATATATGATGGTTCTCGAAATCACTTTACCCAATTACAGAACAATGCAGGGTTTAGGCCTAATGGGGGCTTGGTGTGGGCATTAGATAGAATGGAGGTAAGGAATTGAAATTGAAGCAAAGAACAAAATATGAGTGATTCACCCCAACCGAAAAACTAAAGTTATATCTACTATAATTGAGACTCTTATTCCTTAATCGCTGTATTACTTGAAGAAGAAGGTAGCAACTATTGGAAGTTTGTCTGAGAGCCTTTACAAAGTATTTCTTAGGTTGCCTATAACATATCCTATTCACAGTAACATCACCTTCTATTTACAAATCTTCTTATTAGGCTTTCTACAACTCTTCTTTTTCTAACTAATTTGGTGGTCCTCTCTTCATTTGTCTTGTAGTTGAACCTGCCAACCTGACATTTTCTATGCTCACTACTCCTGGAATGAAATGTATGGGGTATTTCCACTATGCTGAATATTCGTTCGTTTAGAGTTGTCAGATATTATCCCCTTGTCCACGTGGTGTGATTGGGGTTATATCGAATCAAATTAGTGTCGAGATCTACCTCCCGAGCGGAAGATGATCGCCGAGCTCATTGGGGGCTGACCAAGGCAATGGTCCGGGCCAATCATTCCCAGGCTTTTCATGGAGCGGGGCTGTGGTCCAACCCAAACATAAGAGATGTCATCCAGAAGGGCAACTTAGTTTGTCTATGATGAGCCCATTAGCGGCTTTGGGCTCGAAGTAGGGCCTAAACTTAAATCCATCATCATCAACATCAAACGTGAATTATTGTGTGCTCTTACTCCATTGTAGAATGAGGTGTTCAAAAAAAAGAATCGCCACCTAGTCATCAAAGTGTTAGTTGGTCGTTGTTAGTATTACATGATACGAACCCGACTATACACAATTATATATAGGTTGAGTATGTGTTAAGTAAATTTTAACACGATATAATTTAGACATGACACCAGACGATCCATGTGTTGATGACGGAGATATATACACTTATATATTACGTTTAATCTGTCAAATATATGTGATGAACAATTCGACACTTATATTAGGTGTCAAATATATCTCATGAACTATAAGACAAAACAGTAATTTCCCTTAATTCTTCTTAAGACCAATGAATTTTAACATTATAATTGTAACACAAAGTCCAAATGTAAACAATAAAAAAACTTGGCACGAGGCGTACGTTATGCACCAGACATTAACATCACAACAAGGTATTTTTCCATTGCAGCTGTGCAGCACGAATGTGGGAGTGAAGACAGAGACTTGATTGCAGGACCATTTGTCCGTTTATTAAATATCTATTAAGACAAATTACACTTTGACTCCCTCAACTATAGCCTTTTTTCATATTATCTCTTCAATTATCATGTTTTTCACATTGCACTGTTAACTATGTCATTAATTTCACATTATTCCTATGAAACACAAATACGGATATGGGCAAGGCCGGCCCAATAAAAATGAGGGCCCTATGCGAAAATTTAGGCGTTGCCTTATGAAAACTTAATATTAGTATACTAGTAATATAATTAGAGTTTTATTTAATTTTTTTTAGATATAAAATTATTAATTCAACTTTTTTACTTGAGTATTGCTAATGGGTAAGAGTATATTATCAAAAATGGTATCTATAGAAAATTAAAACTTTTATGCATTAGATTACAGCTTTTACTAGGTCAAATTGCAATCAAAAAGTTAAGATCAACACTAGAAAATACTCTTTCCGGGGTCAAATTACAATCTTTTGGGAGGTTAGTTACAACCTTTAGAAGTGTTGAGAATGATGTTAAATTGTTAGAATTGATCCTAAGTATCACAGAGAAGTAATAACGTGACCCCAAAATGATACAAATTCAAAAAGTTAATCTTTGAAGTGTACAAAAAATTAGGGATATATGGAGGGAAAGACTACCAAGAAGATGTGATTGAATTTTTTTTTTTTTTTTTTTTGACTTGAAGATGCTTTTGAAAGTTAGTATCAAATATGCAAATCTATGATTCGTGATGAAAAGATTAATTGAATTATTTAAGGTTTGTAATAAGCTAATATATGGGATGAATTGCTTAATATGTGAAATAAAAAATATATAAAATAGTATCTAAAAGATGAGTTTCCTTAGATATTTTAAAAGATGAGACTTTCTACTCTATAACTAAATAAAATAATAAGGCTCAAACAATACAGAAATAAAAGAAAATGTTGTTACATTTTATAACTACTTATTTTTTAAAAATGGCCCTCCAGCCCAAATGAGCCCTAAGCAACCGCCTAAAGTGGGAAGCCATGTGGGCCGGGCCTCGATGTGGGATACGATCATGATACTCTATGGATAAGGAGATAAAAGTAAATTTAAAAAATAGAATATGAATATGGTCAAGATATATTTATAATAAAATATATTTCATATTTTTACTATTATCTACTGACTTACTAATTATATATTTTGGTAATTCTTTAACATAATAAGGAACATTAGCATTTTTTTTCTAATTTTTTTAAAGTATGTATTATATTATTCTGGTATATTCACATAATAAAGTAATTAATTAAAGGAATCAAAATTTTAGTTGGTTTATTTAGAAGTATTTGTAGTTAAGATTATAATATAATAGATTTATTTTATACTCTTTTGATATTTAATTGTAAATAATATTTAAAAAATGCTCATATGTTGTCAAAGCAGTGTGCATTTTTGTTAATCTATAATATAAAATATTACGGACTTTAATAAGTTCATCCAACAGTCTTAAATAGACTCATGTAACGGCAATCAACATCTCTCTCAAAACCAATCACATTGAATTTTTCTCCCCCGAAAAATTTATCACTTCTCACTTACTGTGTCTTTAGGCACATGTTACCACTAGTATATTATATGGTATGTGAATTTGAAAGGAGATATTAAAGAATAAATTCAAAATTATACACATTTCTATGACACAAAAGTATCCTCGAAGTATTCAAATATTTTATAATTATCGAATATGTAAGAAGAGTATTCGATAAATATTCAATGAATATCGTATCTGATACAAGTACATCGACCTCAACAATGTATCCGTGTTTCATAGAATTATCCCAATTATTAATGTCCAACGCAAATTTGACAAAAAAAATATTTCATTTTGTCTCTCAAGCTATGTGATTTTTTTTTTTTTCATTTTGCCCCAACACATTACCAAATTCCGTCTAAAAAGATAGTAGATGTTTGCGTCCAGGCAATTTAAAATACCTTAAATAATTGAGGAGACAATGTAAAAAAATTAATAGTTCAATAGGTAAACTAAAATTAAGTCCATAGTTAAGTGGTCAAAATGTAATTTTTCCTATCTTTAAAT
>CAUOFW020002247.1:379330-393457 GCA_963454935.2 Ilex paraguariensis
TTTTTTTTTTTTTTTTTTGACTTGAAGATGCTTTTGAAAGTTAGTATCAAATATGCAAATCTATGATTCGTGATGAAAAGATTAATTGAATTATTTAAGGTTTGTAATAAGCTAATATATGGGATGAATTGCTTAATATGTGAAATAAAAAATATATAAAATAGTATCTAAAAGATGAGTTTCCTTAGATATTTTAAAAGATGAGACTTTCTACTCTATAACTAAATAAAATAATAAGGCTCAAACAATACAGAAATAAAAGAAAATGTTGTTACATTTTATAACTACTTATTTTTTAAAAATGGCCCTCCAGCCCAAATGAGCCCTAAGCAACCGCCTAAAGTGGGAAGCCATGTGGGCCGGGCCTCGATGTGGGATACGATCATGATACTCTATGGATAAGGAGATAAAAGTAAATTTAAAAAATAGAATATGAATATGGTCAAGATATATTTATAATAAAATATATTTCATATTTTTACTATTATCTACTGACTTACTAATTATATATTTTGGTAATTCTTTAACATAATAAGGAACATTAGCATTTTTTTTCTAATTTTTTTAAAGTATGTATTATATTATTCTGGTATATTCACATAATAAAGTAATTAATTAAAGGAATCAAAATTTTAGTTGGTTTATTTAGAAGTATTTGTAGTTAAGATTATAATATAATAGATTTATTTTATACTCTTTTGATATTTAATTGTAAATAATATTTAAAAAATGCTCATATGTTGTCAAAGCAGTGTGCATTTTTGTTAATCTATAATATAAAATATTACGGACTTTAATAAGTTCATCCAACAGTCTTAAATAGACTCATGTAACGGCAATCAACATCTCTCTCAAAACCAATCACATTGAATTTTTCTCCCCCGAAAAATTTATCACTTCTCACTTACTGTGTCTTTAGGCACATGTTACCACTAGTATATTATATGGTATGTGAATTTGAAAGGAGATATTAAAGAATAAATTCAAAATTATACACATTTCTATGACACAAAAGTATCCTCGAAGTATTCAAATATTTTATAATTATCGAATATGTAAGAAGAGTATTCGATAAATATTCAATGAATATCGTATCTGATACAAGTACATCGACCTCAACAATGTATCCGTGTTTCATAGAATTATCCCAATTATTAATGTCCAACGCAAATTTGACAAAAAAAATATTTCATTTTGTCTCTCAAGCTATGTGATTTTTTTTTTTTTCATTTTGCCCCAACACATTACCAAATTCCGTCTAAAAAGATAGTAGATGTTTGCGTCCAGGCAATTTAAAATACCTTAAATAATTGAGGAGACAATGTAAAAAAATTAATAGTTCAATAGGTAAACTAAAATTAAGTCCATAGTTAAGTGGTCAAAATGTAATTTTTCCTATCTTTAAATAAGTATTTCTTAAGTGATCTGGATAACAGTGTTCTTAAACTTCTAGAAACCCCACCTCGTGGATTTTGGCTGTTGATTAAACCCTATCGTTGTCTTTTTCTATTTGGGCATCTAAGAATGTCAACCTATCCCTACATTCCTCCAGATTACCTTTCACTATCAACCCCTCTACACTGGCATCCAGTTGGTCCTCAATGCACCAGATTTGAATTCCAAATCAATCAGTTGAATTTATATTAATATTTTTGACTAATTATGCTTAATTAAATTCATGAAATTATATTAGATATGAACATATCAACACTCCACTCAATTATGATCTGATTTGAATTAATTGCACATACACGAGAATAGAAGAGAAAATGAGTTATTATTTTCTGAAATTCACTCAAATTCGTTCTAATACTATTATTTGGATCAGTTCAAAATTTTGATTATTAACAAATTTCAATATTAATCATATAAAATGAAAATTATAGTCAAGTTAAACTCAAATTAAATCCGATCCATTAGGAAGACCTAACAAGAGGAAGTATTTCTTACCCCTTCTCTAGAATTTAAATCATGTCTATTATATTTTCATTCAATTTTATTTAATAATAAATTTGTAATTGTATATATGTAAGAACTTATTTAATGAGTGCTAAAGTTCGAATTCATAATTTTGGTAGAAGGGGGCCATTTAAATCAACTACATCAATCCATCTAGAACCCCCAAAAAAAAAAAACTGCTGATATTTTTTAACCTAATTTATTATGATCTTTTGATTAATTGTGAACTCTATCAAACATTAAAATTTAGTATTAATTGAATGATTCTAATGAAAACACGTCATTAAGTCAACAAATTATGTCAAATTTTTAAATCCAAATAACATTTTCCCTTATATATATCCTTCCAAATTCTGCCACGCAACGTTACTTCCACTGCACACTGCAATACCTACCACCATCTGGTTTCATATATATAGCACTCAACTCATCACTATTCTTCTCATTCCTCTCGCATTCTCAAACCAATGGAACACACAAACAACACAGCTTCTCAGGAATTCGAAGAAGGGGAAACTCCCTCTTTCCGACGCTACCTCACCATAAACGACCATCCCTCTCTTCACAGCAGCCCAAGAACTTCCTCCGCCCAAGAACTCTTCGAATTCTTCAGTAATTTAAGCTCCGAAACGTACCCCACCGCCACCACCTCTGATGACGTCATTTTCAGGGGAAAGATAATTTCAATCGAACCCCCAGAAGTAGAATCACTCAATGATGAGTATAGAAAGAGAGATCATTACCTGAGCCCGATCGAACCGGCGTCGTTTCGGGGGCCTACTAGTTTTGTTCAGTTCTTGAACGATGAAAGAGAGAGTTATGTTACCAAGAAAACTTCAGCAAACTCATTCCGGTGTTCGTCTGTCCGGAAAATGAATATTAGTTCTCTCACGTCCATGTCGGCGACGTCGAAACGAAATATGTTTATGTTTGGACCGGTGAAGTTTAAACCGGAGATGGAATTAAGTGCTATCAGGGAGAGGCAGAATCGCCGACCTCCGGCACTGATGTTTCCGGCATCTTCCAGCGGCGAGAAGGAGGTGGTGGACGGTGGCGGGAGGTTGAGGCGTAGGGACCACCTGGCCAGGTCGTTTTGTTGCATGAATCTAGGGCGCGGGATTGGAGGTAGACAGATGGCTTAGCCCAGCGAAATCATCGAATTGAAACCATCTCCTTTATTATTTTTTTTTTGTTACAAATTTTTTTTGTTATAAATTGTCTAAGTTTATGTTGATTATTCTTTTGAATTCAAAAATTGATTCCTGTGATTTGAGCTGAGTTAAAATATATCTTTAAAGAGATAAAAATGATTTGTTTTCAGAGAGTATGAGAAAGAATTAAACTTGAGACCTTTGAATAAATTATTAAATATCAGATTCAATCACTAAACTACCTAAGGGTGGATGATCTACCATGTTGCCGATGATGCATTGTATATGTTGTTTTTTTTTTTGTGTATTGTGAGTTGTGCTGGTAATCAAGGGAATACTTGACTGTGATAGTGTTTTTTAATGTGGTGTTGTGCTTACTGTCTTTGAAGCCATTGAACTTCAGTGATTTTTCAAATGGTCTGAACTTGGGATTAGGATCTCTGCCTTTCAAATTTTATGAATTTTGAATTATCCCTTTGTTACATTTACTCGAGGGATTCTTTTTGTACATAACTTCTTTGGCCATGACAATGGAGTTGGCGGCAATGATGATTGTGATGGTTGCGGGGGTTTGAGGGGTGGGAGGGGGTCGAAACGATGATGGTGGTAGTAGATAAGTATTTACAATTGTGGAACAATGGTATTTTGAGTTAATTACTAATTCTACTTACATAAGTTTAATCGTTTGGATGCTTATTCAATCTCATTTAACTTGATGCATTACTTTTATTGGTATTACTCAATTCGTTTAAGATTGGTAAAAAAAAAAAGGAAAAAATGTGTACACTAAAGTTAGTGTTGTACAAATCAGTAACAAAATATCTGGATCTAAAGTGTTGAACATTAACCTAATAGCATTCTAATTGCATCATGTATTGGGCATGTGGTATTTTGTCATAAGGTAAGAGATTAAGTTATCAGGATTGATACTTTAAGAGCCAAAATGCTACTAATAATAAATTTGAGTACCATTAATATTATATTACCCTTCCATTCTTTGGAAGAGAGGGGGGGGGGTATTCAAAATGATAAAGAGGATTTATTTAGTGGAGGGTACCAGTTTGAATTCCCTCCTCAAAATTTTTTCACTAATAATATATTTTTATCTTTGAAATGAGGATTTATATAATTGTGTTTATTAAATTAATAATAGATTTAATTTTATATTAAAACATAATATTAATTTAATGACAATAATAAATTGACCCCTCAAATTAAATCCATTTACTCATCCATCAAATTTAATAGAGTGCATCATACTATAAATTCGTCATAGTTATAACTTATAAAAAAAAAAAAAAAGGATGGGCAATTTGTACCCCCTTAAATAATTTTTTTTTACCTTATTTGACTATTTTATTTCGACCTATTAAGTTCACATTTTCTACACCAACCCATTTAAAACTAAAACTATCTCATTTTATTTCAACCTATTATATAAATTGTTGAACGTTTAAATTAGTTATTGAAAGATTGAGATTTTGGGGTAGAAAAATGTTACACAATTCAAATAAAACGCAAAAGTTAAAATTTAANTTAATAATAGATTTAATTTTATATTAAAACATAATATTAATTTAATGACAATAATAAATTGACCCCTCAAATTAAATCCATTTACTCATCCATCAAATTTAATAGAGTGCATCATACTATAAATTCATCATAGTTATAACTTATAAAAAAAAAAAAAAGGATGGGCAATTTTTACCCCCTTAGATAATTTTTTTTTACCTCAACCCATTTAAAACTAAAACTACCTCATTTTATTTCAACCTATTATATAAATTGTTGAACGTTTAAATTAGTTATTGAAAGATTGGGGTTTTGGGGTAGAAAAATATTACATAATTCAAATAAAACGCAAAAGTTAAAATTTAAATTCATATCATCGCTTGAATGAGTAGGTCCCATTAAAAAAATTGATAGTACCTACTAATCCAAGATATAATATGTATTTAAGTTATAATTTTTTAAGTTTTATAATATTGCTCTCGAAAAACAAAGAACATTTTGCTACCAAAATAAAGGACCATAGGTAATAGATGTGAAGGTAAAAGTTCAGAAAATCAACTATTTTTTTTAATTATGAAAAAGATAAAAAAAATTGAAATTTTTAATGTATTACTTTGATCCCTAATTAGACAATTCGTTAAATTTTTTAATATAAATAACTATATATCATTTTTTTCAAATAGTATTACGTGTCTAATATGTAATTATTCCGTTGAAAATTTAATATACCGTTTATGTAGGGATTATTTAAATATAAATTAAATATTTTAAGAATAAAATTGATAAAATTGACACTTTAAAGACTAATTGACAAAATGCACATAGGAATTAAAATTGCTATTAACCAAAAAAAAAAAAAAATCCTCTCGAAAAAATAAAATAAAATTCTTTCATTTTTTCCGTTTTTATCCCAAAGCCAACATTTTCATATTCCTATAGAACAGCACAGCAGTCTGTTGGAAGAGAGAGAGGGGGGAGAGNCGAAAAAATAAAATAAAATTCTTTCATTTTTTCCGTTTTTATCCCAAAGCCAACATTTTCATATTCCTATAGAACAGCACAGCAGTCTGTTGGAAGAGAGAGAGGGGAGAGAGAGAGAGAGAGAGAGAACGTGCAATTCCCAGTTCACACTTTTAGGGTTTACCCTTTCTGGTATGTGGCACCTCAATTCCTGTTTCTATAACATATACACGTATAAAGTTAGGGTTTGTGAATGTGCATCTACATATGTTTGATACATAAAAGATCGGATTGATTGTGTGTGTGTGTGTGTGTGTGTGCAATGTACTTGTATATGTTTATATTTGTTTTGGCATTTGAGGTTTTATGCTGAAACTGTAGGCAAATGGAAAACCCAGCTGCAAATCAGCTTCCTGAGGCTGATTCATTGCCTGATGGATTTGTTGAAAGCGCAGCAGAACCATTGGCTCCTTCTACTCCGACGCCGGAGCAAGAAAAGCCGGTGACTGATTATAAGGAGGAGAAATTACTAGAACCCGATTTGGGACCCAAATTTGTAGTCAATGATTTTCAGTCGAGTGAGTGCGATACAGTGCAGATTCAGAAATTGAGGACTTTTCCTGTTGCATTATCTGAAAATGATACTTTTGATGCTTTGCAAAAGTCCGTTGACGTGATCAATGAGGATCATATAGAGAAGAATGAAGATATATTAGTGGTAGGTGTAGAGGCTAGTTCTGGCTCTGGGGATGCAGTGAAAGAAATAGGAGAGAGACTGGGTGGTTCGGTTCTTGTTGAAGAGCAGGTTAAAAGGAAGTGTCAAAGCTCAGAGATAGGTATTTACCTTTACCTTTACCTTAATTGCAATTTGTGTTTCTAGCCCTCTTTTTTGTTTGGATAAGTTGCATTGCAGTTTTTGCATGTCATCCTTTTCACGGATAATTGTTTTAAGTTATCAACTTTGAGTTTAATTCACGATCGTGGCAAACTGGAAAGCGAATAACATGACAAAGTAGGCTTGTTTACTGAAAGAAAGAAACAGTGAACTGCAGGAAATATAATTTGGCAACTTGCATAGTAATTTCCACCAGTTTAGGTTTACAGTTTGTTTCCTGTGTTCCCATTTTTTTTAATTATATTTGTTTGTGTTGATCTTCATCTATTTACACATGTTTATATAAATGCATGCTGCTTAGTGCTTACCATCTAAAACCAGAACACTTGAACTTACATAGACACCCCCCTTTTTCTCACAATAAAAAGGGGCATAAATGTTCCTTTTATATAATCGGATGCTAACAAAGAAATTATTTTGGTCATATTTAATTTTTAGGGACTGCATGTGCCAAAAAAATTGCAGGAAAATGGTTGTTTTTTTCACCGAAAAGAAATAAGAAAGTTACCATAGCTATTAGGTTGAGTGGTATCTTCTACCACTTCGAAAGGAGGAGGTGCAGGATACTACTCTTGATTGTGTACTAATGTTGTCAAAAGTTCAATAAGACTGATTATTACTCATAAGTATTTTCACGTTGGGTTTTTTTGAAAGCTGTTTTAGAGGTTGTGTTGAGGCAAGGCTGCCTTCAGATGAACTGAAGCTAATAAAATTTGGTTATGCTTTCCCTACACATATGCTCTACAAATTAAACCTCAAGCAAAGGTGTTCCTAAAATGACCTAGCATGGGGCAGAATGCAGATGCTGTATGTGACTAACTATTAACTTCGTTTCTATTTTGATTGTCTGTTTTTTCCTTTCATTTTGGCTACATAGTTTTTGGCCATGTGTTTTTTACTTACTAATAGTGAATATCTAAGAAGTATGAACACGGATATGAGACACAACACAAACACGTCAAAACGACACATCAAATTATATGTCTTTTCTATATATATATATATATATATATATATAATCATGTGATAAAATAAATATATTTTAATAATAATCATTCAGTTCATTTTTTCCTTAATTCTAACAATTCACATCATGATATCAATAATAAAAAATATAATATCACATTTACCCAAACACATTCATCATAAACATCCCTGATCCAACTATTAATGACTACTACAATTAGAGCAAGTTGGAAAGCATCATGTAGCTTGTAATTTGTTTTTCTTCTTGTATGCTTTTCTTAACCTATCATTGTGTTGGATTTCTTGTCCATGACTTGATACTTGTAATGACTTATGGTTATCAATAATTTGTTGTTTCTTATCCAAAAAAAATTGACTACTACAATTTTTATTTTAAAATTTATGCCGCTCTGTAACCCTAATTTTCATCAGTTTGAAAGAACCCAAATTTCATAACCCCAATTTTCATTATATTACTTTTATATAACAAGTTTATTCCATTAGTATATAATTTTATTATTATGTCCGAAATTATATTATTTACATGTCATATTTTTATGTAGTGATTATAACTCTTTTTATATTATGTCTTTGACTTGTTTCTATTTAATATTACAAAAATAACTTCCTTAATTATAAAGTTATTTGAAAATTTTTAAAAAATGTGAAAAAAAACCTCAAGATGTGTCCTCCTGAGTGTAGGTTTCGTGTCCCCAACGTATCCCACGCTTTTTGGTTNTATATATATATATATATATATATATAATCATGTGATAAAATAAATATATTTTAATAATAATCATTCAGTTCATTTTTTCCTTAATTCTAACAATTCACATCATGAAATCAATAATAAAAAATATAATATCACATTTACCCAAACACATTCATCATAAACATCCCTGATCCAACTATTAATGACTACTACAATTAGAGCAAGTTGGAAAGCATCATGTAGCTTGTAATTTGTTTTTCTTCTTGTATGCTTTTCTTAACCTATCATTGTGTTGGATTTCTTGTCCATGACTTGATACTTGTAATGACTTATGGTTATCAATAATTTGTTGTTTCTTATCCAAAAAAAATTGACTACTACAATTTTTATTTTAAAATTTATGCCGCTCTGTAACCCTAATTTTCATCAGTTTGAAAGAACCCAAATTTCATAACCCCAATTTTCATTATATTACTTTTATATAACAAGTTTATTCCATTAGTATATAATTTTATTATTATGTCCGAAATTATATTATTTACGTGTCATATTTTTATGTAGTGATTATAACTCTTTTTATATTATGTCTTTGACTTGTTTCTATTTAAAATTACAAAAATAACTTCCTTAATTATAAAGTTATTTGAAAAATTTTCAAAAATGTGAAAAAAAACCTCAAGATGTGTCCTCCTGAGTGTAGGTTTCGTGTCCCCAACGTATCCCACGCTTTTTGGTTGTGTGTCGCCAACATGTTTTGAAATAATTTAACAATAAAAAAATCGGACACTCACTTTAGTGTGTCCGACACGTGTTCGAGCATGTCTATGTCCCGGAGGTGTCCAAAATTGTCACTAACATTTTGACCAAAATAAAGTGTCCATGCTTCCTTGATGAATATGCTTCCTTTTAGCCCAAGTTATACTAGTCTAGTGTTTCTATATGTACATTCTTCCTATAACTACAATCTTGTTTTTAGATGAGCCTACCATGCTGATTGAAAGTTTAGTAAGTAGAATTTTATGTTATAATTATTTGTACTATCACTCTTATCTAATGTACATGATAATACATATATTTCTAAGACAGGGTAAACATAACAAAGCCTTATTAAGTGTTTTTTTGGTCATAATCACTGCAGAGCCACAATTTGTAATAAACTGTAGACTAATGTGTCTTTATTTTCTACCTTTATCTTATATTTATTTCTGACAAGATTTTTTTTTTCGTTGTAGCAATTGAGGGAGGCTTAGATCCACAACCAACCCATGCCAAGGTGATATCTTCAGTGGAGAGTGTTGAAAGCAACAAAAAAACAGTCAGTAATATCATCATCCTTATAATCATGCATATTTTGAATTACCCACTCTATTTTCTTGATTTTCTCTCAGGTTTCTCCTCATGTTTTATGTGACAAGAATATTGATATTGATTACAAGAATTGTTATTATTTTGCTTGGTCATGTATGCTATAGTGCTTTTACCAGGACTGAGGGTTTTTTCATTTAACAAGTTTTAGCTTATATCTTTCTTCAAGTGCCTTAAGGTGAACTGATAGTAAGTCTAGAATCTAGATTTTAATTCGATCTCCTGTTAAAGAAGGTACCTCCTATGAGTTTGAGCATACTGGATTCTTGTTCAAATAGCTGGCTCTCATTTTTTACAAAAAACATTACTGAATAGTGCTGTGAATGCTTTGAGCACAATTCCATGGCGTGTAAGTATATGATACTGTAGAAGATGACAGTATCATAGACACTGTTATTTCTAGAATTTTTATTTGGGGGCCATCTTCATGCTGAATCTAGTTGAAAAGATCTGTGGGAAGGAAAAGATGTGACCGACTTGCGAGGAAGGTAAGGTATTGGAATTAGGGCATTGTTTCGAGGAAACTGGGGAAAGAATAAGATGAAGAAGTTGTTAGTTAGGCTGCTAGTGTGAATGCACATAGTGCAGGAGTTTGAAGTGATCATCCCTGGTCAGCATACTACAAGCTTAGGAGGGTTGTTCTGTATCTTTTGTTGCAACAAGTGAGTATTATTGAAAATTGAACACTAACCCTGTTACGTTTATTTGGTTATATATGTCTAATTTGTGCTTAGATTGCATTGCACATAAATGGGATGGTTGTAAATTCCAATAGATATTCCAAGTAGGTCTTGTGGATGCAGTAGCACTGCCATTTTCATTTGACCAGTTGCATCTTTAAATATTGAATCTGAATATCACATTCGGCATTTGTGATTCTATCTTTATGTGCCAGGAAGCCTCTGAAGTGAAACGTAAGAATGCAAAGCGTACCTTTAAATCAGAGAAAGAGTTTCTAGAGTTCACTTTGAAGTATCAACAAGTTCTTGCGGAAAGAGATGGAGGTACCTCATTTTCACTACTCCCATGTGATTTGAGGAGTCTGCTAATATTTACGCATGATAAAATTTGGGCCGGTTTATGTCTCAAACATGTTTATTTGGTCATGGGTGCTAATGATTTGTTACTTGGGATGGGTTTGCATGTAGTTCCCCAAAAACTTTGCTGAACTTAAGGACTGCTACTTGATCGATCCTAGTCTCGATTCTTCTGTGTCTATGTAGTGGTGTGGTTAGACTGAATTTGGCTGTTATTTAAAGAAGATAAAAGGCAACTTTCTGCAAATTAATGTTTTTTGGCGTCTAGGGTATGCCATCTTATTTGATCAATTATTGCTATGGAAGTAATCTTCTGCAGTAGTAATATATGGTATTTATATGATCAAATATCACAGTTGAGTTGATTCCCTCAAGATGGCCTTTTTTAGATAAGTTAAGAGGCCATATTGTTTGAGATCATATGCCAAAGCACTACACTTTTGGCTGTACATATTGCAAGTTCCAAACAAAAGGGCCTGCTAAGATATATACTCGATATATTTACATAGCATACACTATATTTTTTCCTGACAGTATTGAAGAAAGCTTCACTTTTTATTTTTTTGGTTTTTCTCCATCAATTTACTCATTACCTGTTTTTTCTTTTTCTCAGCCATTGCAGTTCGAGATAAACTTGAGTCATTGTGTCGGGAGTTGCAGCGTCAAAACAAAATGTTAATGGTATACTCTATCTTGTGCACTTCATCTGTTTCAACTGACCATGTTCTAAATTATATTCTTCTCCAGATGATTAGATTGTGTTACGTACTTTGGTTATAAAGTATTGCTTGTGATTTCTGGACAAGTGTTGGAAAATGTGTTTCTCAAGCGTCATCACCTCATGCTGTCTTGTTGTGTCTTTGTACGTGCATGGGGTGTGTTCCTGTTTGTGGTTCTTTTTGGGTGAAGAGGCTGGGGAAGGGAATTTTTTCACAGCCACATGTTATTTGTAAATTTCCAGCTAAATGAGAACTTTTTTCCCCTATGTAAACTGTAGAGTTGAGGTGGGAAAGAAGTATGCACCATAGAGGTTGGAGGAGATGTTCTGCACGACATTAAAGAAAACAAAGTTAAAGTACACCTTTGCTTTCTGCCCTTGATATTAATTGAATTTCCTATCTTTTTATTTTTTAGTATCCACTACATCTGGACAAATTTGAGCCATTGAGTCATAAGATCTTGTTAGAATTTTCACTTGCTCTGTTCAAACCCTTTCGAGTTGGGAGTTACACACACAAACACGTAACTTTGCGGGTGCATAAAAATATGTTTGTTTTGACAATCAGAGCCTGTTAGTGCATTGCCGGCTAAGGTTGTTAAATTCCACACATTATCTTGTCCTGTTAATGATTTATATTGAACGTATATGCTGGAAGGATATTGTTTGCATTGGCAATCTAGAACAAATTGACTATGAGAATCTTACCATCTGTGTTTTCTTCGAATTGAAGATAGTCTTTGGTTGATGAAGTCAGTTAAAGTGGTTCTGTTGGCTGCTGATTGATATGCAACATTTTAGTTGTGTCCTTTGAAAGTGAAGTGAAGTTTTTCACCCACAATTCCAAAATAATCATGTAGTGCTATATCATAGCCAGCAAATATTGTTGCAGTTTTAGGATGACAAGATATATGTTGTCTGCTTTTCACTTATCATATTTATCATTGGCCTATGTAAGCAAAACTTTCTTGGCTTCCTTTGCATATTTGGTGCAGGATCATGGTGTTGAATATGCCTAGATCGACTTGGCTCTGCTCCTGATGAAAATTTTGTTATTCTTAACGAATTATTGTTCCAATTGGTGACTCATTGGCATTACAATGAAAGAGTGATTGTAGGATTGGCAGGTGGCAATCAAAACTTTCAATTTTTTCATTGAATACCAAAAATGTTTTCAGAATGTGTTAATGAAGTTCAAATGTCCAAATTATGTCATTAAATTCAATGATTACGAGATTGACGAGGTCGTCGATTAAAATAATCAATCCTTCTTTTGGTGGCTTTCTTTAAATATCTGGATTGCGGGTCAGTTGTTGGCTCGATGTAAGTTTATTTATTGAATGTGAATGGCTTATTACTGATTTCTGTGTGAGTGGATGTATCTTATTGTAATGTGAAGTTAAACAAATGCTTAGCTGCTGGTACCCTATAGATTTAAGAACTGATGAATCATAACAATCAATTTTGAATCTAGTCTGATATACCTGGGGAATTTTTTGGGAGATTTTATGATATCATATTCCCCAATTTAGTTGATTGTCTCCAATAATTTTTATTTGGAAGAGTTTATCTTCTTTTAGGCATTGATTATAGGTTTCCTTGCTGTGGACACTGATGGGTTGCTCGTTTTTTGCAGGATGAATGCAAACGAGTGTCAACCGAGGGTCAAAACTTGAGATTAGATCTGTCGACGAAGTTTCAAGATGCAATTAAGGTTTGATTTATTTTGCCTATTTATTTGAGTGTCTACATCTGGTAAATGCTTCACAGATGTCTTGTAGAGTTTTAGTTGAATTGGATTTCCTGGAATGAGTAACCATCATATGTGGTTAGGTTTCTGCATAACATATTTTGGATATAGTCTTTTAATGTTCTTGTTAACACAACAGGATATTCAAAATGGAAGTGAAGTTTTGTTTTACCAAAAGCAATTTGAGGCAAATCTTTTTTGTTTATATCAGGGTCTCACTGAAATGTGGAAAGCTGGAAAATGCCCTTTTCCAGTCTTTCTGGTTATCAGGAGGGTCAATGATTTCATTAATCAGCCATTTCCGGTCTTCTTTGTGCTATCACATTTTACAGAAAATATAAAATAAATAACATGAGAAAGTCTCAACTTTATACAGATGAGTTTTATGGAATTTCATGTATCACCTTAAGGTTAGATTTTTGCTTATAGAAGTCTGACTTTCAAAAGATCAGATTGTTCTCCCTGCATACAAGAGCACTTAGCAGTCAGATTTTTTACTTGTCGTGGAACACATCGTTATATCATACCTCTGTTGTGACTCTAGCACTGAAATGACCCTAGTCACACAAATAACTTCTCCAATTATAAGCAGAACATTTTAACCTTTTTAAGTGCCGTGGCTGTTTGGGGACTTAGGCATACATGAGGAGAGTTAAAGAATGCACAGGTATAACTATATTGGAAAAAAGGTGAACTGGAAGAAGATTTCCTGTCTAATTTGAAAACATATCTTAATGACATCTATGTAGAGCAGTGGAAATAGCCTTTCTATTACTAATGACGGAGTTAAAATGATTGAGAATAGTAAATATCTACTGGATTAATCTTTCTACCATTATGAACCATTTCAATTTTGAACTATACTCTTCTAGGTGGGAGTCATGCTTTTTGTTGTGAAACTGTCGTCTAAGGCATACCATGAGATGGAAGGCAACTGTATCTGATTTAAAGTTAATCTAGAGGAGAGAGATTATTCCAATATTATTGCAATCTTAGCCGCAAATATGAATTTCAGGGTTCTGCCTACAAAATTCTTGATCATCCTTCTGGGCTATTTGACAACCAGGAAGATTTTAATATTCTTTTTTTTTTTTTT
>CAUOFW020002247.1:393551-524290 GCA_963454935.2 Ilex paraguariensis
GGTAATGCACTTGGCAAATTGTTGATTTGAGATCTACTACATGTATTTGAGCTCCTTGGAATAGTGCAGTGAGAAATAGTGTTTTTTTTTATAAATTTTATTTTAATGTGTCTTTAAGAATTTGATTCATCTGCGACATTTACTCCTACTCCTAGGTCTGTGTTCTCACTCCAAACAATTACCAGTCTATGCAATAGAACACTTAAGCTTTATCTCTTTTCCTGTTCTAATGGTATAGCTTCCTTTACAATCACAATGGTATCCTGCCTCACTTTTGGACCGACATTGGTACGGTTTCAGCCAATGGTGGGCCTTAATCTTAAGCCTTAATGGTCCATTTCCTTACAAATATTCATCAAACATTTCAACTCTTCCCTTCATTTTCCCTTTCCCTCGCAACTTTTGCATGGTCACTTTTCTCTTTTTCAATTGCCTTGCTCATATCTTGAATTTACTTGCTAATTGTTTTCCAACCAGAAATAAGTTAATATATAAAGCTGAAAGCACCCTTCCATTTTTTTCATTTTCTTTGTTTTTTTTAATTATTTTGATCCCCATCCTCATCTGCAGCCCAATTAGTGGATATCAATCTGACTGAAGAACCCACAGACTTACTATCCTTGAACTCGAGCTATTTGTCTCACTTGCCTTTAACCTAATATGTTCAGACTCTGGAACAACCTTACCGAGGTCCTTCTGCTGAGCTATTGGACACCTATTTTACCGATTCAAATTCTGCCTTTCCATTTTAAGGTGATCCGAGCTGTCCATGAGTGAGCTTTCGCAGCGTGAAGTTCGTGGAGGAGTGTTTTTTCATGGAGATGCTGCCTTTTGATGTTGATTAATTTCATAGTTTTCATGCTGGTTGTGACAGAGGAGCTTGCTGGGCTCATTAAAAATGTCATTACTAAATTTAGATTGCATGGTGTTATGAGTAATTTCAGACCATAAAACATTATATATTTAAGCAAGTGGACCTAAAACCAAAGTTTACTCTTCATCCATTTATTTTTAGTTTCAACTTGTTACCTTGTTGGTAGTTCTTGCTCTAAAAGTATTTGAATATCAACTTCGTTTCCAAGATTTTTGGACTTCCTTTTTTTTATATATATATTTTTTTTTGGGGGGAGGGGGGAGACAGAGAAAGAGAAACATGACATATTTTGTTTTTTCTATTCATATTGGTAATTTTACCATTGTTAGTATTCAAAGTTACATACAAAAGTCTTTGAATCTCAGGTTAAGAATCAAGTTGAAGCAATTTGCTGATCAGTATGCTCTTTCTGAACAGCAACATTCACAGAAGGTAAGTCTTCCTTTGTGGGTGAATCCTCATCATCACTGTTATGTTTACTGTNAAGTTCGTGGAGGAGTGTTTTTTCATGGAGATGCTGCCTTTTGATGTTGATTAATTTCATAGTTTTCATGCTGGTTGTGACAGAGGAGCTTGCTGGGCTCATTAAAAATGTCATTACTAAATTTAGATTGCATGGTGTTATGAGTAATTTCAGACCATAAAACATTATATATTTAAGCAAGTAGNAAAAGTAAATACTTCTATTAGTTGGCTGGCCAGGGACCTTTGTGGTGGTCTTAAAAATGCCGACTTGAGCTGTCATTTCTTGCATTTTCATAATGCTATAGTTGTGCCTCTTTGATAAATGGTAATGCACTTGGCAAATTGTTGATTTGAGATCTACTACATGTATTTGAGCTCCTTGGAATAGTGCAGTGAGAAATAGTGTTTTTTTTTATAAATTTTATTTTAATGTGTCTTTAAGAATTTGATTCATCTGCGACATTTACTCCTACTCCTAGGTCTGTGTTCTCACTCCAAACAATTACCAGTCTATGCAATAGAACACTTAAGCTTTATCTCTTTTCCTGTTCTAATGGTATAGCTTCCTTTACAATCACAATGGTATCCTGCCTCACTTTTGGACCGACATTGGTACGGTTTCAGCCAATGGTGGGCCTTAATCTTAAGCCTTAATGGTCCATTTCCTTACAAATATTCATCAAACATTTCAACTCTTCCCTTCATTTTCCCTTTCCCTCGCAACTTTTGCATGGTCACTTTTCTCTTTTTCAATTGCCTTGCTCATATCTTGAATTTACTTGCTAATTGTTTTCCAACCAGAAATAAGTTAATATATAAAGCTGAAAGCACCCTTCCATTTTTTTCATTTTCTTTGTTTTTTTTAATTATTTTGATCCCCATCCTCATCTGCAGCCCAATTAGTGGATATCAATCTGACTGAAGAACCCACAGACTTACTATCCTTGAACTCGAGCTATTTGTCTCACTTGCCTTTAACCTAATATGTTCAGACTCTGGAACAACCTTACCGAGGTCCTTCTGCTGAGCTATTGGACACCTATTTTACCGATTCAAATTCTGCCTTTCCATTTTAAGGTGATCCGAGCTGTCCATGAGTGAGCTTTCGCAGCGTGAAGTTCGTGGAGGAGTGTTTTTTCATGGAGATGCTGCCTTTTGATGTTGATTAATTTCATAGTTTTCATGCTGGTTGTGACAGAGGAGCTTGCTGGGCTCATTAAAAATGTCATTACTAAATTTAGATTGCATGGTGTTATGAGTAATTTCAGACCATAAAACATTATATATTTAAGCAAGTAGACCTAAAACCAAAGTTTACTCTTCATCCATTTATTTTTAGTTTCAACTTGTTACCTTGTTGGTAGTTCTTGCTCTAAAAGTATTTGAATATCAACTTCGTTTCCAAGATTTTTGGACTTCCTTTTTTTTATATATATATTTTTTTTTGGGGGGAGGGGGGAGACAGAGAAAGAGAAACATGACATATTTTGTTTTTTCTATTCATATTGGTAATTTTACCATTGTTAGTATTCAAAGTTACATACAAAAGTCTTTGAATCTCAGGTTAAGAATCAAGTTGAAGCAATTTGCTGATCAGTATGCTCTTTCTGAACAGCAACATTCACAGAAGGTAAGTCTTCCTTTGTGGGTGAATCCTCATCATCACTGTTATGTTTACTGTTTTTTTTCTTCTCATGGTCGGTAACTTCTCTGTGCAGTTGAAGCAGAAAACGTTGGAACTTCAAATTGCCGAATTGAAAATACAGCAGCATGAGGAGAAGTTAATCCAGGAACAGTCGCAAATGAAATTGTATGCAGAGCAAGTCTCACAATTATTGGCAACTGAAAAGAATTTGCGGTTGCAGTTGACGGCTGATGGAGAAAAGTTTCAGCAATTCCAGGTTAACTCATTTCCCTGTTATAGGTTGCCTTAAGAAATTTTAAGAATATTCTGATTTCTAAATTCGGAAAGATACTAGCATAAATTGACTTCCTTTCAGAAAGTTATACATATAAACTTTATGATGCATAAGTGATATAACCATGAACAAATGAGCTCCAGTGATATTCTGGTGCAGACTTTGAAACTCGTGGTGTTGACAAAACCATGGAAGAGTGATATTTTGGTGCATATGAACATTTGAGATCATATCAGGGAAAAAAAAAATTTGTAGACACCTTTTGGACATGATAAAATAATAGCCTTGTGTTTTTTTCATCCTAATGAGCATTATGTTTATACTCAGGTTAACAGACTTATGCTCTATTGCTATGAAAGATTCAGATACTATTCAAGTAAATTTGGTGTTCTGTTTCTTTTTCAGGCTTTGTTCTGTCTTTGAATTTTCCAAAACCAAAACAAAGAAGCCAAATGTTTTGAAAACTCCCACCAGACATTAAGCTGTCCTCAAAGCTGTTTATTGAACACAGAGGAAAGGTTTCTGGATCTGGAGTGCCTTATCTTGGTGGTTGAACAGTAGCCCCTTAGAACTAGTTAAGAGTACCTCTCCCTCTTTTCTTTGAATACAAGAAACATTGAAGGTGAAGAATGGGAGAATATGTAGGTCTGGATCCTTTTTTTTTTTCCCACACACTTGTGGCTGGGTGAGATGGAGTACCATTAGCATCTGCTTCTTGAAACTGAGTTCTTCGGAGTTTATTCTTTACACTTTGCATAGAAGACACCTCTTTGGCACAAAAGTATGAGTGGCCCACCAATAATAGCAGGCAGCGAGATGGTAGCAGACGTAAGTTGCCTCTATTTCTTTTCCTTCTGTGCCCCCGGGTTTCTGATTCCTACGGGAAGTATCTGACCAGTTCAATCAAATCAATAGTAGGATTCAATTTTCCACCGATGTTGCTTCTTGACCAAGGAATTGAGGCGATTTATGTATTGTTAAGTTGACTCTTGGCTGTTGGATCAGTCTAAATATAAGATTTGTGGTTAGTCAGCTGCCATGAGAGTTTCTTTCGAAAACCTTAAATATAATTTTTCAATAAGATACAACATTCCAAGTCGCCAAGCTTTTCAGCTTCTTCTAATACAAAATAAAGGAATAGCTTGAAACTCATTGGATATTGATGCCAAAAAATAAAGTCATTCCTAGAGACCACCCTCAAAATCTTCACATTTATCTTCAAAAATACTTGCATTCATTTCCTTCCAAATCATCCATAGTGTAGCAAAGAAGGCACTATGCCAAATGGTCTTCCATTTAATATTTCTCCCAAAACCCACGTCTTCCAAACAAAACATAGATGCCATATTCCTTGGAGCAATCCCCGGGATTCCCATAAAGTCTAAAAGCTTGTTACATAATGCTCACGCCAAAGGACAATGCAAAAATTAGAGCAACTCCAAGGGGAGTTGCTATTTTTGGGGTGCCAAATGTCATTTTGCAACCTTGAACAGTCTTTTGGCACCCCTGATTTTTAAATTTGCTCCAATGATAGGTGCCAAAATGGGGTGCCATTTTAATATTTTTAGTATTTTCAATTCCAATTTCAATTTCAAGTTGTCTTTTTAATTCTAATTTCAATTTCAATTTCAATTTCAAGTTGTATTTTCAATACATAATTTTTCATAAATGATAGCAATACAAAAAAATTCATAGTGTAATATGACAATACAAAAAAATTAATGGTGTAATATGGCAATACAAAAAAATTTAATGATGTAATATGTAATATGAAAAAAAATTTAGGGTACAAAGTATCATTTGTTCTAAAATAAATAGTAGTCTGGAACGATCAAAGATAAACCCTTCCCTTTCCCTTTTTCCCAGCGATTCAGACTCTGCCCCCTTTCCCTTCCCCTGCGATTCCGTTTCCAGGCAAGCAGTAGACACCAACAATTTTCAAGCAAGCCTCCTTTCCCTTTCCTTCTCTCTGTATTTCCAACCGTTTTTTTGCAACCTCTGCTTTCTCTCTCCAGAGTTTGCAAATTTGCCACCCCAAGTCCATAAGTGTCATTTTGTAACCTTTGATGCCACCCCCCTTGGAGTGAAGATTTTTGATTTTGGGGTGGCATTTTGGCAGTTAGGGGTTTGCCACCCTTGATGGCACTTGCCGTTGGAGTTGCTCTTAGGGATCCACCTTCTCACTATCGTCTCTACACACGATCATTGTGGTTAAAAACAAAAATTTGGTCTTCTCTTTTGAAGAATCTAATTTGTACTAATCTTAGCATGAAAAATTATCCATGCACAAACTTGCATCTTTAAAGACACTTTCACCCTCTATATCTTCAATGATAGATAGAATAATGGAAGTGAACGATTAACAATTAGAGATTCAAAAAACGATTTACAAGAAAAGACCCTTTATGAATTACTTATCCAACACCTTCTACCTATAGAATTTTGAACCAAAGTGACATTATTAAGCATCGAGAGAAAAAACGTCTACTCCAAACATTCCCTATAATTAAGGTTCCTATGAAATTCAAAATCCCAAGAGATTGAATTAGCATATGAACAAACCATAAATGCAACCAAAGTATAGTGATAACTAGAAACATACTACAATAGTGGAAAGAGACCAGCAGAAGAAGACTCCCCAACCCATATGTCCTCTAAAAAATGCACCCAATTTTCATCTCCTACAATGAATTTGACCCTCAGAAAAACAAGGGA
The DNA here is from genome assembly GCA_963454935.2 of Ilex paraguariensis. Lineage (NCBI taxonomy): Eukaryota > Viridiplantae > Streptophyta > Magnoliopsida > Aquifoliales > Aquifoliaceae > Ilex > Ilex paraguariensis. The sequence continues at coordinate 399,525 of CAUOFW020002247.1, forward strand.
GCCCTTGAGAGATGAAAATCCAAGGACTCCGAGAAGTACCTTTTTCAAGCCCATTAGTATCGCACCCATTGGCCTATAATTCATACTTACTTCTAATAACGGCATGCCACAATGAATCTTTGTACGAGGGGAACCTCCATATCCATTTTCCAACTAGTGTTATATTTCTTTTCGCAAAATTTCCCACTGATAACCCCCTCTTCTCTTGTAGTCTAGTTGTCATCTCCCATCTAATCAAATGGTCCTTCCTACCCTTTCCATAAAAAAATCCTTATTAAACCTTCAATTTTTCTAGTCACCCCACCAAACATTTTAAAAAGAGACATGAATTAAATTGGAATACTAGACAAAACTGATTGAATCAAAGGTTAATCTAACCCTTTTTAGAAATAAAAGATTTCTTTCAACATTCTAATCTCTTATTTACATTCTTTCTTTACCATTTCAGGATGCCATGGCTAACCTATTTAGGTTTGTTTGGAGTTTTAAATAGGGTGATAAAGAACCATTTCAAGCTTCATGGTGGAATAGATTTTGAAATTGATTGAAATTGATTGCATCCTAGTTGTGAAGCCTGGGTCTTTTTGGAGGTCAAGTGCCTTGTCATGGCCATAACTCGCAGTTACTCTTATCTGGATTGCTTCGCTGAGGGTTAAATTTCTTGAATACATAAATTCCTTTTGAGAAATATACTGGTTGAAAACTTTGATATATTATGAAGCATAGCACATGACCTCATCTTTTTAACCAAATGACGGCGATCCTTGTGCACATAGGTGCGTTAAATCGTATACGTAATATCAATCTATTTTTCAGGGCATTAAGAAACTAGTAAATAAAAATTTCATAAACCACACACACGGGGGACTGGGTGGTAATTTCCGTAAACAACACACATAGGGGACTGGGAACTAGGAAACTCAAATCTTCGACCAATTGCAAATTGAGATAGCCCTGCAATCACAGAGCTATCTCATGCTTTTCAGTCATTGTGTAGTACTAATCTAAAACCTAAATTACTATCAACTTCTATACTTGATTTGGACGTGTTGAAGTGGTAGCAATAGAAGAGAAGGGGAATGTGGGGACGCGGATAATCAACTAATTTCATTGTTGATTTAAAATGTTAGTATGATAAACTGGTGGAAACTCTGCTGAGCTCACATAGGTTCCTTACCTCTCCTTCACAAACTTCTCCACCCACCCGTCCACTATTTCAGCACCATTCCTCCTCCGTCTTGCAGAACATCGATAATCAAATGCAAACCCTCGATATCAACTCCAAAATTGGAAGCGGCATTATCAGTGATGTGAATCAAAACCCTAATCCATAACATTGAGTTGAGACTAGGCCAAGGAGACAAGTTAGTCTGAGCTGCTGGTACTTCAACCAGGATCTTGACAGTGCCAACAATGTCGTCTAGGTTCTGTGAAGTGAAATTGCCCTTCGGAGTGAAGAAATTGATCGATACCAAGTGAGCTATGATTGGGCAAGAATGGAACCCAGAACATAGGATGAAAAAGATGAGAAAAACATCCTATCAAAAAAAAAAAGAGATGAGAAAAACGCAGAAGAGTAGGTGGCTTGGGAGAAGGCCTATGATGAGATATGTGGCAAGGTGGGAAGGGAGGAGTTAGAGTAGTGGAAGTCATGGTCGATCTTCGTTGGCTTCCATGGGGGAAGCCGTTGACGAGTGGGTATAAGACTGGGCCGCTTGAGCGTAAAAGTTAGTTTGCACTTTTCATTTAACATGCTTAATTCTATTGTGGTTGAATAGTTGGGGTTTTATTGAGGATTATTGAGTTACGATTGTCAAAATATTCTTGCTCGTTGTCTGTGTTTTTGTTCAGGATTTAACATGTTACACATGATATAAACTTTGTTAATAAAAAAAAATGATAAAATGGTAGGAAAAAGGAGGGGGGAGAGAGAGAGAAAGAGATCTTGATATTTTTAGACTTTACAACTAAACTAACTGATACACAATCACGCACACATATTTGATTCATGATTTTTGCAATATGCCCAGAACTGAGTGTAAATGTGCAAGTAGTTTTTGACTTTTTACTCCATGCATTGGAGCATACATCTTGGCGAGATCCGACCAATAATATGCTTGTTGAGCAGCAGTTGTTTCCCTAGAGGTGGCCCAACATGAATGGAGGCTCTTGGCAAAAATCTTAAATGGGGCCTACTCGATATTGGGTTTAATATAAATAATAATCAAAATATTTTATGTAATTTTTCTTTTCTTTTTTAAATGCAAAAATGTTAATTAAATTTTCATCCAAATAACACCATTAACACAATCAACTTCAAAGGCCAAATGTGAGTAACTGTGTTATTCGGTGAAAACATAAAGAAAAAATGAAGCAGCTTCTACGACGATTGATAGATGACACTATAATGAAAAAACGTCAGCAGTGATTTCGAATTCTTATAAGGTTTGAATACATAGGAGAACGGTGTCGTAGTGTACTTAACTCCGGTAGTCTTTCTTCCAAGGAGTATACATGATGTTCTTTTATCCATCTGTGTGATGAATACAATTGCCAATGAGAAAATCTTTGTTGGATCCAAAATGTTCTACTGGACTTCTCAGATTTATAGGTGTCTGAAGCAGTTGGAGTTGGAAATCGGGAGAAATGAACTCTTCTAAGGCATTCCAATCTATGTTCTGGTGATCTCTACCCTTAACCCCAACCTAATCGCAACGATTGATCTAGAGCCTCGAATTCAAGCTAAAAGGAGAATTTATAATTCATAACAATTAGGTGATAAACAATCAATCACCCAGTTGATTTGATAATGATATCAAAAGTGCATGACATCTCAAATTAATCTTGATAAGAAACCATATGCAAAGCTAAAAAACAATTTAATGTGAGAAAAATATTATGCATTGTAGTTAAAGAGTACAAGAGTAATTGTACTTAATACATGGATTGCAACGAATCCATAAGGTCTTCATAGGGTGTTTTAAAGAAAAAAAAATAGAATAACAGGGCTTGCCATGTGAGAGAAGAGAGAACGGCATCCCAATACATTCCTTTTCATATATGCGTTGGGAATTAGAATAAATTGTTTTATACTAAATGAAAAGTTGGATAAGAGCAAAACAAAATTGGATTAAACTTGGGGGCCTATAAACGAACAACAACAACAACAACAAAGAAACTTAGGGACCTAAACATTTTATTCTGGGGCCTTAAATAATTTTCATATTTGAAGGGCCCTAGGCGGCCACCTAAGTAGCCTAGGCCTAGGGCCCGGCCACGAGTCTCATTTACCTGTATTTCAACCATCCTATATCATGAAACTTCATGTCTTTATGTAATGACTAATGAGCACTGTTGGGTTCTCGTATCCTTATATTTTATGTAGAAGATTTGCAAAATTTACAAATACTTTATGGCATTTGTAGATTGGCTTTCCTTCTACTATGCATGCTGGACCTTATATGCTAATCTTTGCAGGAGGCTTTGTTAAAGAGCAATGAGGTCTTCGAAACATTTAAGCAAGAGATTGATAAGGTGCACATTTATATATTTATGTTGAATATTCCTATCTTTTCTGGACCCAATAGCTTCGTGTGTTATATTCGAGTTTATCGCTGTGATTCAGTTGTTTGACGTAACTCATCATTCTGGTTGATATGTATGTGACCTAGATGGCAAAATCAAAAAAGGAACTCAAAAAGGAAAATTCCTTCTTGAAGAGTAAAAGTGAGAAATCAGACATTACTCTCATAGAATTGGTCGAGGAGGTAAGGTTTTGCTTGTATTTTGTGTGCCACTTTATCTTTGTGTTTTCTAAATCTCCTCCAGAAGAGTATATAGTGCTCTTGCTGCCCTTTACCATGCATGATCTATTACTTCTCTTTCTGATCATTGAGCAACGTCATGTGAGAATTCCTCCCTTTGCCATCGCCGTTTATTGCAAATGTGATCCTTCTGCATTCTAACTCTTGTATAACACAAAATTTTGCTTTATATGAGATTTTGCCACAATAGTGGAAGCATCTTGATAAGTATGTCAACAAAATACCTTTGATTGGTACAGAAAACCTCCTTGCTTTTTGATTATGTTAGAGTTGAGGTTCTGATACCTAGGATATTTTTGTAGCATTCCAGCTTTTGAACTTTAAGATGGTCTTCCTAGCATTATGTACTATTTCTTCTTTTCAAGAGGGTATTTGCTAAAACAATTAAAAATCAAGTATGCTGAATGTAGAATAATGCTTCAAAGACGTGTTCACTAATAGGTGAATAAACATAAAGGTAGAAGATGACATGATGCGGCCCTTTTTGGCAGAGTTTTGTGCAGGTGGGATGTTCACGGTTGCTTGATGGAGTCATCTGATCTTTATCCACCTATCAAAGCATTTTGATTAGAGTAGCAGTGAATCTATTGAAACTTGTTGAAAATGAATTACCTTGGATATTGCTCATGCTTTTTACTATATACATGCAACTTCTCTTGGGAACTGTTTAGTTGTATTTCTGACAAAAAATATGGAATTAACATCTCCATTGGCTGAGCAGCGTGAACACTTAAAGAAACAACTGGAGAAAACAAAGAATCAGAAAGAAAAGCTTGAATCATTATGCCGGTCACTTCAAGGCGAGCGAAAGCAAAATTCAGCTGGGACAAGTAGCTCCGATTCAGCTCTGGTTTGATTGTATTCCAAAAGTAATCTGGACAGTTTTAACCCTATTAAAGGACTTTTGTGAGGTTTGGGGGACTCCATTCTCATTTTCCAGCATGCTTCGTGCTTCACCTGTGGCTTTCCTGGAGTTGTCAAGAGGATTCACTGAAGATCATGTAACACCACACTGAATCATATTTATATGCATTTGATTGGCATTGCTATACCCTGTCCTTCCATTCTGTGTAAATTCCAAACTAAGGTTTTTATTGTTGATTTGTTCCTTCAAAATGGCGTGAACAATCTTTTTGATAGTCTACTTGTGCACTCCAAGTATGGCAAACCATACTTCAATGAACCTGCAAAAAACAGAGGTCAGAGGTTCATTTTGTTTTTGAATTTTCCATTAGTAAGATGATGATTCACTATTTGTGCAGTGTGTTTTGTAATCGATTTTCTCTAGTGTTGCTTGGGGAGCACACGACTTCATCTCCTTTAGTAAGTGAATGTTTTACTTGTTTTTCACTTTGTTGATATCCAAACTGCAGGATCTGATTTGAGAAATCAATTTGCATGGTACCTCCAAAAGATTGCTGGATTTGCAGAGAATAATAGAGTAGATGTCTTAAATGTTGTGACTTGTGACAGGCCACCACCAGGAAAATTACATCCAGAGCTTTTACAGGTTACTTGGCCAGAGTGTGAGAAGGACAGAAGCTGGCACCGCCACTGCCAGGCACCGGGGGAGGAGGAGAAGGGGTGTTTGAGGGTACCCTGACTGGGTGAACATATAATTCCCTTATGTGCATCTAAGGGATGGGCTGGTAATGCAAGTTTAGACCTGCGCCTGTTTGTCATCATTACTAAAATTTGAATTCAACGAGGGTGCATAGGAAGCACAGAGCTGAGCAGAGTATCAGACTCTTTGTGCTCGACTTGTTCTTCCACGAAGAGTCATTGGGCACTATTTGGGATCATTTCAAAGTTCAAACATTTATAAGCTTGATTCGCCAATTTTTTGTTCTAAACTGGGTTTGATTTTACCTGACTAGGTAACCGTTGAAGTTTTTTTTTAAGCTTAAACTTGAGTTCAAGACAAGTTTGGCTCGTTTATATATTATATATAATATTATAACAATGTGTGTAAAAATCTATACTATTTTATATATATGTTCGGGAGGGGGACTTTGCAATTGAGCTTGAGTTTTGTATATTTGATTGATTCAAAGGGCAATAGTGGTATGTAAGAAATATGGGTTACACCAGAATGAGAGCTTGAGGAAAATTGGGTTATGACTTATGAGTAACCTGAACTTGTAACAAGTCAAGGTCTCGATTTTTTTTTCTTTTTTTTTGTTAAAAAAAAAAAACTACCAATATTAGATCACTTATCTTAAATTTTAAAATTTTATAGTATCGAAGCGAGACTAGGGGTGTAAATGGGGACGAGTTATTCTGGTTCGGTTTAAATAAAACGCGGTTCGAGTTTGATTCGTGTTCTAAACGAACAAAGTTTGAACAATTATTTAGGTTTATTTAGAAAAGTCTCGGCTCAAGTTTGTAAGGTTCAGCTAATTTATATGTAAAATAGTCGAGTTATTCAGGTTCGATTTAGGTTCGCCTTGGCTCGAGCTCGACTCATTTTTTAAACAAACCGAGCTAAAACAATTTTTGAAGCTCCTTTAAAAAGAACAAGTTTTACAGGTTTGGACTCGGACTCAACTTATTTTCTAAGCAAGCCGCGTTTGAATAATTTTTTAGACTCTTTTAGAAAAGTAAGCTCAATAACAACTTGATTAATATCCTTTAGTGGGACCCTATTAATATTTGATTGATTATATATCAACTATAGATTAATTAAAAATTAATGTTGACACATACCCATATTTTGAGGTACCTTATAAAATCCTTCATCCCTAATTATAGCATAAACTATTGATTTAGTCACTTTTCAATATGTTTTCTTTTTATTTTTCGAATGAGAGATTGTTAATCATGACTTAGAAATATGATGTTACACACATACACTCCACAGATAATTTAGAAAAATTGAAAGAAAATTCATGAAAAAATTAAATAAAAATGTATCGAAGAGATTTAGATCCATCAACGGTGGTGGGTGTACGTGGCCCACATCTCAATTCAATACACCGTATATATGCACAATGATCTCTCGGTTCGTTCGTTACAGAGATTCGTGAAAACCCGCTTCTTTCCGTTTCCTTAGCTTCCTCACCTCTCTCTTTCTCTCAGTCTCTCTCTCTGCACCACATTACTCATGGGAGACCCAAATTCCACCGCCAATACCAATGCTGCCACCTCCACCACCATCAACTGTGGCGACAGTAGTCCCTTGGAGACGAGCAAATCAGAGAGACACGTATGGCTGATGAAGTGCCCTCCGGTGGTGTCTCGCTCCTTGAAGCAATCTCCTTCCTATGATGACTCTTCTTCCTCTGGTGGGCCCGTCGCCAAGGTCATTGTCGCCGTCGACCCTCTCCTCCCCAATGACAACTTCAATTCTACTCAGGTCCGTACAACCATACCCATACACGTTTTCTCTCTCTGCCTTTGTGTACGATTTCTAGGGTTTAATCGTTTTCTTTGTTTGTTCTTGCATGCACTCGCTTACGAGGTTTAATTTATATTGTACGTATAGGGCTGAAAATAGGTTGTGTCGAGTTCGTATTGACGTTGTGTTATGTCAAAATTTATGCAATTCAAGCCTGATCCATTTGTATTCATGTATAACCGAGTTTGTGTCCTGTATAAGCTGTGCATAGTATATTTAGTCTGTCAACCAATTTACTACTTGTTTATCATCCACTAAGATTCAACCCAAACCTGCTAATTTCGTGTCCAATCGTGGATCATGTCTAAAATTGTCAGGTATATTTTTGGCATCAAGAGGTTTAGCCGTAATGTGTTTTGGATGCATGGAAATGGTTGTGGATGATTTTGGAATGTTCTGATTGTTAATTGTATTTTGATTGTTGCGCAAAAATGCTATATGGAGATATATATTTGTGAATTTTAAGTCAAAATGAGGAGCTTAGGTTCATGGACATTGAGAGCAATGTTATCTGAAATTTTAAAACGTTACACCTTACAATCTTGCAGTAAATTTTAAATTCTTATAATGTTTCGATATTTTTTTAGAGTTAGTTATTTTAGGATGTCATGGCAATTACGATTATCGAACACAATTTTAAAAGTACACTAATGGCAGGTCCGTGCATTAGAAATTTGCACACATTCTCTTCCTCTTCCTTTTTTTTCTATTGTCATCATACCATTTGAAAAGCTACATAGAAAATAATAAAAATTAGGGTGATAAAATAATTATGAAAAGTTGGGGTGGTAAAACTATATTTTAAAAAAAAATTTTAATTAGTGAGTGATTTTTTAAATTTAAAAAACTTTAAATGTGTGGTAGTTAATTAGTGGGATAGAGGGGCAGTTAAATAAGCCATGTGTTGTTATAATTGGTTAAAATCATGTGTGATATTTAAATAATTGAAAATTCTAAGATCTAAGAAAAAAGAAAAGTGGGAGGGAGGGCTTCTCAAGCCACCTCCCACCTAATTTGATTGCTTTATATATACAGCATAGATACGACATCTATCTATACTATTAATAAAGGGACATGAGGGGTTTGGTGTCCTTTAATTGCTTATTACTATTAACTTTTATTTTACAGTTACTTTCTCATGTAAAACTTTCAACTCCATGACTCTCTTCCCACTCAACTACAATCAAGTGCCCTTAACCACCCATAACTCTCATTACTAACACGATTTATCTATTATAATTTCTTCCCTCTTTTTCTCCTCCTTCCTATTTGCACTTGGGTACCGTGTGTGCACAACCCCTAGTCCAAAATAGTTGGTAGCTCCCCGGGTGCCATCTAGGACAAGTTTTATGTCAGACAAAAGTTCACAGTGGAAATATTCAGTATTCAGAGCTTTCTGGCTTTGTGTTGAGATTTGTGTTGTGGAATTTCATCATTTAGTAGGCTGTCTCTTGCTTGAATTGTCTGGAGGTGGTAAATCTTCGGTGATTATACGTGTTTATATACTGCCTGTATTAGTTCAGCATTTAATATCTTGTGTGTATATGCAATACTCCACCTGTTCCTTGCGCCACTACTTTTGTTTCTTTTCTCATTATAGTAATATATGAAACTTTTGTCGCCTATGCTATTTTTCTAACCTCCAAGGAAAGAATTTACTTTTTTTTAATTGAATACGTTCCTGATATATTTGTCAATCTTTCAGGTCAAGGACACGCAATGGAGTTTTCTCTTTGCATACCAGTGCTCTTTACTGTCAATAATTTTTCTTCCAACTTCTAATACATTGTTTAAATGATGATCAGTTTACCATGGAATTGGCTGACCCTGAATCCGGAAATGTACCGAAATGTTACTCTATGGACATGTCTACAGATTTCATTCCAATGTCTGTGTTTTCAGAGTCATCGCAAGGTAAGTGTGCATCTTCTATGCCCCTCTTCCAATGACATGACTAGTTTATTCCATTATAGGTAAGTCTCATGGTCACTTTCTTAAGGTTAGTGCTAATGTAATCCACCTCCATATTTGCTCTCCTCATTTCTTTAAACTGGAAGTCTGGAACTTGTTATTGTTTTCTAAGCTTAACAATTTGGTTGGAGAATGTTTCTGCTATTTCATCCTACTGCTAATTTTTTCAGTTTTGTCAAATTGTTATTCTTAACCTCAGAAGAGTGGAAAATTTTGTTTGGCCATAGTAACCCCCCTATTTTTAAATCTTAATTAAATCTAAAATAAAGCTTCTGTTTTAGAAACTCCATAATGTTTTTATGTTTAATCCAACTTATCCAAGTCTGTAATCTAATTATGTATGATAAACAAATAAAACGCAAAAGCTACTTTTGGACATTGCTGAGATGTTCACATTTAGAAAAAAATGCCTTTTGTTCTAATGTTTTGTGCATACTTTTCATAATCATTGAGAATTTGAGAGATCTATGAGATCATAATAAGATCTGGATATAAATGTATTCAGGAGATGTTTGTTTACTGATTTGTTTTACTCATTTATGACTGTATTTTAGATTATTCACCCTAGGTGGGTGGTTTTTCCCCTCTTTTTTGGGGTGGGACTTTCTTGTTTGGCAATGTCCACTGACATCGCTGACATTTCTTTTCTGTAGGAAGGCTCTCTGTGGAAGGGAAAATTTATAACAAATTCGACATGAAGCCTCATAATAAAAACATTGAGGAGTATAGAAAACTCTGTCGGGAAAGGACAAACAAATATATGACTAAAACCAGACACATACAGGTCTCCTTTTCATTTGTTGTATGTTCTATGTTTATTATTTGGGATCTAGTCTCTTTTCTTCCCCTGGTTTCTTAGGATCTCATTTTCAGGTGATTGACAATGATAATGGAAGGCATATGAGGCCTATGCCCGGAATGTTTGGTTTTAAGGCGTCTGGATCTGGAACTGGTGTACCTATAGTTATGGTCTTTTCCATATTATTTCGTATGTTTGTCTGTGGCAGTGAGTTTATCCTGCCAAATGTACTCACATTATTGACTATCTGACATAACATAAAAAATTTGCTTTTCTTTGAACAGGATAAGAAGAAGATGCCGGTGAAGGGTTCAGACATGAAAAGAACACGAAGGGACCGTGACGAGATGGAAGGGATTATGTTTAAGCTCTTTGAGAGGCAGTCAAATTGGACTCTGAAACAATTGATCCATGAGACAGACCAACCTGAAGTATGTCCTTTGGATACTTGTCCCACACCCCCGTGTTTGTCTGCAAATCTTTTAAGTGTCCGTAAATTTACCTTTAATACTATTTAGCAAAAGCTTTTATATGCCTATGCCAAGTATTTCAGGAAACTGCAGTCTTTCCATCTTCAGACCCCCTTGTTTTACATACTCTATCATCTATCTGCCCGTTTGAATAGTTTATTTCTGCTGTCATCTTACTCAGAGAATAATTATTTAAATAGTTTAAGCTTCCTTTCACAAAACGATTGTTATGTCGTTAATTCTCGTGGTTATCTAAACATTTCAAGAACCATTTGGGTTTGTGCTTCTTAGTCGGCTTAATAAGCATTAGTTGGTAATATTTTGTTGTTAGTTTTGTCTTGCCATTGTACCAACTAGCGTTCGATCATTAACCCTTGTTTGATCAAATGGGAATCAACTTTTTGGATATTCTTTTGCTATATATTGCCTTCTAAGTTCTTATGGAATTTACTATTTGCATTAGATACAGGGAATTAGTAATCATTATCATTGACCTTCTGCTGAAGGTGTATTATTGATTTTTTAGTAATGCTTTTATTGGTTTTTGTTGTGCATGGCCTTACTATCGGTTCCTCTTTTCTATGATAGCTGACCTTTTACTTCCAATATGCTCTTACTGCAAAATACTTAGGAATTGACATGAGATTGATTGTTTTAAAACACAGACGATTCTTTTTTGAACCTTAAGGACAGGGTCGAAGCTAGACTTTTTGGGTTGTGGGGGCAACCTAAAACTCAGCAATAACTTGTAATATTATTAACGTCAATTTTGCAATCATAATAATTAATACTACTGTTTAAATATTTTATTTCATTACCAATTAGGAGTGCAATCCATATAGATAAGCAATGAACAAAAATAAGATAAAAAAAACTCACTGTAAAATTATATGCAATTGCCAAGTCAAAATCACAGTTCAAAAAAAAAAAAGAAAGAGATTATTAAGGAGCATCTAAATAATTCATTTTGCATAATCCAACTCCTTTATGTCCTCACCATCCAATTTTTAAAGATCAATTATTGTACATAATATTTCCAAGAGATTGATATACAATCAATTGAATCATTATATATTGATTCAAATTTGATTCATCAAAGTTCTATCATCCGCTAAAAAATGAGTAGCAAAATAAATGCACCAAAAAAAAAAAAAATCACCACTTAGCTTTTTAATTCTGAAGAACTATAAATAGTTTCTTAAATTATCTAAATAAAAAAAATTGATTCCCATGAGAAAAAGAGATTGAGTTTGATTCAAATTAGACTTGTGTTGGCGGATCCCTTAATATGGCCATCCATTCAAATTTGTTCATAGTTGAATATTTTTTTTTGCAGAACACTTTACTTTAGCTCTTTAGTTCCAATCCTATAAGTGTCGACTTAAACCTACAAGTGGAGTTAAAATTCTATCACAGACAAAAGGTGGCAGTCGTTCCTGACTAAAGAAATCCATGCATTCTTTAAAATGCAAGATTACTCCTGAACTTTTAGATTATTGCAATAGGGACAGTGCCCTAAATTTTTTGGAATTCTACATACACCCTAAATGTTTTTATAATTACACCGTGATTCGTCCCTGCTTAAGAAAAAGTGAACAATAGGAATTTGGGAAAGAATTTTTTTAGAGGATATGAACCGCCTCATCCTTTTCAGTTTTTTTTTTCCTTTCATCATCTATAGTGCTACCTATATTTTTCTTTGATTGCTATTTCGACTCTTCCCGTTTCATCTCTAGATTCTAACTCTAACGATGCTCATTCTGTGCAGTTTTTCTATAGTTACTTGCGCATATTACTCCTATAGTTTTGCTTCTTTTAAGCAGGTCTTGTAAATTCCACCATTGATAAGAATTCAGGACAAAAAAAATGGCAAATCACTCTACTTCCTATGTGATCTTGCATTTGCTAAATTACATCCCTGATCCTAGGTCCACATAAAGGTCATATGTGTTTGATGCTATAAAGGACAAATACTCTATCAAGGTCGACGTATTCATATTGGATACATATTCGTTGGCTACTTGAAAATAAAAATTGGATATGCGTCATACTACCTATAATAGATAATATATGTGGATACTTTGCTCACACACACACACATATAATTTTTAATTTTAATCTTTATCCCCTCCTTTCGCATACACATACAACACAATACATCAACAAAAATCCATGTGACTTTAAAGACATATGGGTGTTTCTTAGGTATTATTTACTATCACAAGTCGAAAGGCTATAAATGACTATAATCTTAGCAAATAAATACTTCCAAGCAAACCAACTAGTTAAATATTAGTTCTGATTCCTTTAATTAATCATGTTCACTTTGTAGATATACATAATAAAACGATATATGCATTTTTGAAAGTAAAAATTGTAAATTTTTCTTATTGTTATTAATGAATTAATAAAAGTTATAACAATCAAGTCTGTAGATAATAGTAAAAGAAGCATAATTCATTATATACATATCGTGACTATATATGTATGCTACTTTTATATGTTTTTCTATATCATTTTCCAAAAAAAGAAAACGTTTTGTTGTATCGCTATATCTGTATCGTATCGAACCCGTATCCCGTATCCAATCAGTGCTTCCTTGGTCGGATAACAAGGGTGCAAGTCCAGTATTTAGGTCATTTTTTAGTCATTTCATAGTTAATTGAATCCGAACTTGCGTCTAAATAAATAATCTTTTTGAATAATTGGATGGAGAGAGATTTATGAACTGACAATGTGTGTCAAGAATTGCAACTTATCTTCAACAATGGAAGGTTTGCTCGATTATTGGCCTTGTTAACCAAGATGTCTTGCTTTTTTGACATATTAAGATTATCCAAAGAAGCATAAACTCCTTCATTGGTACATCCAAGAGCCTGTATTTGATATTGTTCTCTGCCGACATCAAGGTATGCAAAAGAAACATCTTTGCAAGGAATTTTACAATCTACTTAACAGAACTTTTTTTGCAATTGCTTTTTCTTTCATGGTTGTACTTTTGGACTTGTTTTACTTAGATTGTCATTGTCCTGTGAGATTTGATCTCAAATCTGTATATTATCTCCTGCCTTGCATTGTTACTCTGGAATGTTTGGTTTGAACTTTTGCGTTATCTTCTGTCGTATAGTCCATTTATAAGAGTTGATATTGTCTCTGATATAGCATATCAGCTAAACCTGTAGCTTGATGGTTACCCAGTCGCAAAGGTTTTTGAGGATTTTGAACAAATGCTTGACAGGATTGATTGTGTTGTTGATGTTTTTTATCACTTTTGTTCTCTCGAAAGTTGAATCTCATATGAACCTTTTTGATTGATAGTATTTGTGCTGAGTGTTTGGTACTCCTTGAGATGACTTGTAAAGCATTCAATCCACCATTTTTTCTTTTTCTTTTCCAAAGTTTCTGGGCGGGGATAAGGAGGCCACCGTCCAGATCTTTGTGATCCATCTGTGATGCTATAAGGAATATCTGCCATTGGCATTTTTTCTCAATATGTCGCTATTTATTTATTTTTTGGTCGAGTTTAACTGTTAATGAGTTCGAAGGATTTTGGTACTCACCTTGTTTCTTTGCAGCAATTTCTGAAAGATATACTGAAAGTCCTATGTGTCTACAATAACAAAGGAGCCAATCAAGGAACATATGAGATCAAACCTGAGTACAAGAGAGCTGAAGAAGAACCATCTTCTTCATAGTTTATGGGACATTGGTCTGCTAGTCCAGGCAAAGACCTTATTATCCTTTTCACTTGTTAATAATTAGATTTTATTCAGTTATAGTTGTTGAGAAAACAGTGAGCTTTTTTGCCAGTTCAATTTATTTTTATAGTCTTTGCAATAAAGTTCAATAAGAATGTCATCTTTGAGGGAAATTACATCGACACCCACATTTGTTTTCTTAATTTTTCAAGGGCTATTCTTATAGTTTCTGAAGTTACACTAACCCCCCCCAAAAAAAAAAAAAAAAAACTGTGTCACTGTAATTTGCTAGTCTTAACGTTGACAAAGCCGTCATGGCCCAATCATGTATAGGTTGTACCATGGCTTAATACAAGGGTGAACCAATAGAGAATAACTTTTTCTTTTCGTGCTCCCTCGGCCTTCATAACATGTACAACATTAAGCCCAGGGAAAAGGGGAAGGGTGATACTTTCTTTTGTTCTGGTCTAACATCAGTTCGAATGGATAACATAGAAATCCATTTTCGGATTCAAGAAACTACAAATAGAACAGCCATCTTCTATGCTAGCAAATGGTGTGTGCTTGTACCGTGATTAAGCTTGACAATTATAAACATGACTTGCTGTGGAAACACAAATTTTGCGAGTTTTGACAGTACTTAGTCAAACATGCATAATAATATGTGAGCTTACCTGAACTTGGTTAAATACGATATTTATAAGACATGACTTGTTGTCAGTTCATCATTTTTATACTTGTAAGTTTTCTCCCTCCATAGGGGTGGGGGGAGGTGGTGTTTTGAGAGTTGTAGTTTGGAATTCATTGAGTTGGTAATCAGTAGTTTGGTCAAAATGAATTTATCTGCCTTCAACCGAGAAATATCTGGTTGATTAGCAGCATATGCAAATTGCAATGCTTTTAATTCAATACAGATTCGGATTCGCTCAACTATATTTTTTCTTGACTGATCATCTATCATTAATAGATAGGGGATCCACTTGTATACAATGGTCTCCACTTGAATGCATGATAATTAATTCCTCCAAAAAAAAAATTCAATAAAAAATATATCGGAGAGAATCTAATTATATACAATACTAAAATCTCAGAAGGAATAACTTGATTTAGTAAGCTACCCAATTCAATGTCAATCCACTTGCCCAAAGAAAAGACCATTACCAACTACTGCTCCTCAATAACTAAATTAAATAGAGAAATGATATTTTCCTCACGAGCAATGCTATTGACGCCTAAAAATCTGATCTAATACACTGTGATCTTTGGATTGACTGTAGGCCCCATCAAACATTAGAATTTGGTGTTGATCCAATGATTTCTATTAAGTCACATCATTATATCAATAAATTAGATCAAATTTTTAGGTCCAAATAACATTACCCAACACGACATCTCATTGAAACGAGGCTTCACCTCTTTGCTCAAAGATAACTTTGAGAATTTTTCAATCAGCTAAACAGAGGAAAATGGTTTTTGTCCACCCAAAAACCTGCTTTGCCTATGCAAAATGGCATCACCAAAAGTGTCAAATCTTATACTTTTTTCCGATGGCAAAATTTTCAACACAAAACCATATTTGTATCCGCAAAGTTCTGACGCAAATAGTGATTGAGTTGTGCTAAACTTCCACTACTACACAGGACAAAGAAGAAAACAATCCTATAAAGAAGGGTTAATCATAAATTATAACTCAAAAGATTTCGAATCTTAATTTATATCCTTAAAAATAAAAAATTTTAATTTATACATTCAAAGATAGAAATTTATATCAATGTGTACTTCTAAATATCAAAAATCTCAATTTATACCCTCAAAGATAAAAATTTGTATCAATGTGCACCCGCAAAGATAAAAAATCTCAATTTACACCCTCAAAAATAGAAATTTGTATCAATGTGCATCCCCAAAATAAAAAATTTCAATTTGTACCCTCAAAGATAAAAATTTGTATCAATATGCACTTAAAACTAACTGTCGTCAATTTGTTGCCTGAAACTAAATTGATATATTATACCTAGATCTCTCATGTTTGTCACTTAATCATTTGGACCCATTCACAAAATAAAGAGTAATATGAAATTATAATTTTTTATTAGGATAAAATTATATTTTTTAACGGTTATAAAATCTTAATACAAATACTCTCAAACTAAAATGTCCCCCTAATTGGGCATTCAAATAATATTGCGTTGGATATAAAAAATATTATATAAATACCTACATTCTATTGGACATTCAAATGGTAAACTTGATTTTGAACTTTAGAGTATATCGGACCTACAAAATAAAGGGTAATATGAAATTATAATTTTTTTATTAGAATAAAATCATATTTTTTAACGGTTATAGTAACAGATATTAACTAAAAAAAGTTACGTGTTATACGTGCACAAACGCTATGAGATGTAAGAGTAATATTTTAAATGTGAAGAGGTCCAAATGATTAAGTGACAAACATAAGGGGATCTAGGTATAATTTATCAATTTAATTTTAGGCAGCAAACTGACGGCGGTTAGTTTTAGGTGCACATTAATACAAATTTCTATCTTTGAGAATGTAAATTAAGATTTTGGATTTTTTAGGGTGCACATTGATATAAATTCTATTTTTGAGGGTGTATATTAAAACAAATTTTTATCTTTTGAGCGTGTAAATTGAAAATTTTAATTCGAGCTGAATTTACGATTAATCCTATAAAGAATAAGCAACAGAGGAAATAATAATAATAATAATTGCCTTTTGCCTTTCCTAAGCCGACAGATCAAGTCTCATTTTTTGTTTGTTTTCCTATACTCGTTCCAAAATAGACCGCTAACTCACTATCCCAAAATAAGGAAAGTCAACATTGGCAACCTAATCAATCAATACATATCCAGTCATAATCCTATGGTTTTACCGCATTATAAAAAACTTATTTCTCCGAGACCACCACGATCAATTCAGGCAAAGACTGACGAAATAAAAACTAACACAAGCAAACTGTTAGAACATTACTTCTAATGAGCTTGAGCGCGAATTAGGTAGTAAACGCTATTGATCGAGTACAAATATGCACTGTATCAAAAAAAATTGTATGTATTAATAGTGTCCAACTGAGATGCACAATTTTAATAGAACTACTGATGCTCTGAAAAGTTCAGTAGATGAAATTGAAAGGGTCTTAGAAAGAATTGTTTTGAAATTAAAATGCTATTTAAGTTTTGGAGCACAGTTTTTTTTAATTATCACACAAGCTTTACTCCAATCTCCTTTTATAATCACCCTTCAAACTCCCCCACTAACTACCCAATCATTTTTCAAATATATTTGCATAAAATTATTTTTACCATTCAATAATTTAGTATTATTTTTTTTATCCACTTTCTTTAAATGATAAGGTGAACGAGACAAAAAAAAAAAAAAAAAACCCTAAATTTTGTAGAACTTCTGAGTATAAGTATTGTGTTACTATAGAATTCTTTTTGTGTTGAAATTTGGCCCCCCCAATAGAAATATCTCGTGACCTAACAATCTACTTATTCTTGACAATTGAAAATACTCTAAATTATATAACATGGAAAGACAATAATGTTCAAAAAAAAAAAATGGAAAGTCAATAACTGTTAAAAAAAAAAATGAAAAGTCAATAGAATAATACTCATTTTTAAATTCTTATTATTCTTTCAGGTTCACCACCTGACCTAACTCGTACAAAAATCCTAATCTCTGAAAAAACTTGAAAAACTCATTGTCCTAATCATAGATGAATTCCGCGATAAAAAAAAAAAAAAAAAAGCATCAGTCCATTTAAAATTATTTCTTTTGTTTATTTTATTTGTTTATCGGTAGTTTCATTTATATGAAGTACATTATTTTCTCTTATATTTATTCGAATTTTTATCGTCCAAAATTTTCGTGCATAATATTTGGCCCACGGAGGATAAATCTTGGCTCCGCCCCTAAAAAAGCCTTCCTTCCTCATTTTTTAATTTCTTAGAATTTAAATTTTTTTTTAATTCAAAATTTAAGACTCCCTTCGATCAAACACTATCATGTGTCATTTGTAACTACCCATCAACCCTCGATAACTAACCACTATTTTTTAAATTTTATTAAAAAAATTATTTTTTATCATCCAATTTTTTTTATAATAGTTTTATTTAACTTCTCAAATTATAAAGTAAAAATTTAATCCCAAGAATTGCATAGGGGCAGACCGCTAGTAACCAAAAAAATATAATAATTTAGAGGTGAGAGGGTTTGGGCCTTTGGGGAGCTTTCTCTCTTCAGTTCCTAAATTTTTAGAATTATCACGTGTTAAGCTAAACACTAATTTTTAAAATTTATTAAAAAAAATTACTTTTTATTACTCAATTTTTTTTATAATTAATTATTTAAAAATACTAAATAAATTTATAATATAAAACAGAGTGGACTTCAATAAATTCATTTGACAGTTTCAAATAAATTCATCTAATGATTACTAACACCTCTTTTAAAATTATTTATATTATATCGTATTTTCGGTTTCGGACACTGTTATTCCTCGTAAATAAATAAATAAGACAGGAATTATAATCTGGTGCGGCGGCTACTATATAATATAAGAATACAGAGCTGCCCAACTCTGACCTGTTCCTACTTCTCATTCCGGAGAAAAATGGACAGCTATTTCAAAGCTCAACATTGTCAACACTGTCAAAATAGGCGTGTGCTAAGCACGGCGTCGTTTACTGTCTAAGAGCATCTTCTCTTTTTCTCCCTCTTTCTAACCTCCCCTCCACCTACTCCCTCTATTTTGATTCCTTCCCTCGTCTCTCTCTCTCTCTCTCTCTACAAGGATCTCTACTATTCTGCTTTGGCATTGGCCCTTCTGAGTCCTGACTTTGCATCATCTGAAGGTATCATTATACGTTTTCCCTTTTGTATGTGTGTCCATATGTCTCTCTATGTGTGATCTACACATTTGATTTGATTTGGGTTTTCAATCTAGTTTTGGTTTATGGGTATTAGAGGCTACCTAGTAAATTGTTGTTTGATGATGCTTATGGAAAGGTTTGTCATGTGGAAGCCGCAATTTTGATCCTTTGGGTTGTTTAGATTGCTGAATTGTCGTGTGTTCGACACATTAGTTGTGTAAAAGTCTAATTGGTCTTTGTGTTGCTGTTATTCAGCGGGTCCAAGTAATTGGGATTTGTACCTTTGTAGAACTTTAGTTGAATATAAGCCATATGTTCTAGATGTTTGTATATATGCGTGTAGATTGAGCTCCTATGGCTGTGACATCTAAATTTGTCGATCTGAAGATTTGGTTTATTTGTTTGGGTTAAAAGGTTTTGGTTGAGGGAAAGATTATTCTTGCATGCCAAAAGCCATAAGTTCTCCTGAATTCATTAGATTTATTGTTTAATTTTACTTGATTGCTGAATGTGTTAGGCATATACTCTTGAGTCTTGACAATAATTGGGAAGGCTTGAAATCTTAGCTCCAGGGTCAGGAAGACAGCCCTTTGATTTTGTCATGTCTTCTGATCAAGTTTAATTTGGTGGGTACTAAATACTAAGCCAAGGTTGGATCCCAAGGTTTTCTGAATTTTGGAATTGTCAGCCCTTATTCATAGTTTAGCAAATAGATAATTATCTCCCAAATTGGGAAAAATATTCACTCATTTATTTGTTAATTTAGGCTATAAGAAGAATTTAGGCTCCATATGGTATATCTTCAGTTGGCTCTTGAAAAACATTCTGTTTGTCTTCTTACAATTGCAGCCTTGTCATGAGATTCCTTCCACAATTTATTTGAAGATACATCTTTAGGGTCCTGTTTGGTAGTTTTGGGGCACCCTTTTTTTTTCTAATATTTAATCAAAATTATTACTGCACTTCTTATTTTTGAGCTTACCTTTCTACAAATTCCTGGTTTACTTATACATCTAAAAGATACATGGGACTTTTCTTCTCTTGATGTCATAGTTTATAGATGTTAAACATTTCTACGTGACTCCAAGTCATGTCTGTTCTGCTTCTGCATTTGGGAAAAAATATACTATGTCTTGATGATCATTATGTGCCCTGACCCTTGGTTTTATCATACATCTAGTTTTGAGTATCAATATAATTAGGATTGTTAGGTGTCTCAGCTACTTGTATTGGACATGAAATCATATATGTGTTCTAATGGTTATAAATTGTATATTGGCTCTCTCACCGTTTTAGGTGTTAGCTACACTATGTTTCAGATTTTATTATCGAAACCTTTCATATTATTTTGTTTGTTTGACAAGAAAGATATAGAAATCTTGGGCTTACATTTTCCAATTCTGCTCTTTTGACACATAATGCTGTCAAGACACTGTTGTTTACACTTCTTTCCTCCCCATGCAGGTCATCTCGCCGTGAAAGTAATGGAGTGTTTCTTTAGGGACATAACTGAGCACTCTTTACCTTCTCACCAGGACATCGTAAAGTGTCCATTTTTGCGGAACATTAATGAGCCTACAAATTTTTCCTTCTCATCTGCAGCTTTTCCAATGCTGGTAAGTTGCATATTTCTTTTTGCTGAGATGCAATTGCATTTAAAAGTTTTGTTGAGCTCATCTTCTGCTTCCTTCATGGTATTTGGGTCTAGTGAGCACATGGATTGTGAGAAATTACTTGACATGCTTTCAGTTAAGAGCTTGTATACCAAATTGAATAATTAGGACTACCAAGGTTGATTTATATATTTGAATGGTCACTCCACCTATTGTCAATTGGTTTTGAGTTAGTTAGATACTATAATATAGTATCAATGGGTCTTGGGTGGTTAGTGGGTCATTTCTCTTGCCCATTTGATATTCCTGGTATGCATGGTGGTTTGTTTGTTTGTGGACCCCATGTACGAGCTTAGGCGTCACGTGAGGAAAGGTGTTAAGAGAACTTATATCCCACATCGAATAATTAGAACTACCAAGGTTAGTTTATAAACTTGAGATACCACTCTATCCATTTTCAATTGATTTTAGATTGGATGCTCTAACACTTTTCTAGTTTCCTCTATGCATTATAATTATTGAAGTATAAATAATTAAGTTACGCGCGCTTCAACAACTTAAGTTTTTGAAGCAAATGGTTTTTTATCATGGTGTCAAAGTAGGAGATCTTGTGTTCGAATCTTGCTGCCACCCTTATTATTAAAAGATTTCAATGTGCTAGGACCAAATTTTAGCCAACACGTGAGAGGGCGTGTTGAAGTATAAATACTTAAGTTACACTATTTGTTAACCTTTTGAAGTAGATGGTTGTTTGACAATAATCAAAAGTTCTCTTCCATGTCATGGAGTTTTTCAATATACAGTTCCTTGGCTCCATTTTGCCTGAGGCTGGTTTCTCACTTGCGAGCTCAAAGCAATTATGTGTTTCACCATGATGCCTGACTCAATTAAACTGGAACACATTCTTATCCTATTTATTTTTTCCCTGCTCAGGAACGTGGAGCCAAAGGCCCCATATTCGAGGATGGTCCCAATTTTGACATGGCATTCAGGCTCTTCCATGGGCAGAATGGTGTTGTGCCTCTTTCTGGGAGATCATTTTTTCATGGTGAAAAGTTGGACTCTGAACCTGCAGCACCCCAATTCAATCCTTTAGCTGCGAAAGCAGCCACCATCAGTCTCTCAGCTTTTGGATTTGGTGGACCCTTTGGGTTTGATGCATTTTCTGAGAAGTGGAAGAACCAGAAAAGAAAATCCAAATCGTCCAAGGAATCTTCTTCAAAGGTACCTGCAACCAAAGTTGCAATAAGTTTTCACTTGTCTGCATTTTGAGTCCCTACCAGTGTTCGATATTATGATCGTGTGCTGAATTTCACAAAATGGTTGGAAGGAGTTTTTAAGTATTATTAACACTAGACATACTCATGGTTTAAAGGAATTTTCAAGAAAACTCAAATTTCCCAACCTTGGAACAATGATCAAATTGGTGTTTTACCCTTCTCTTGACAGTTACTTATTTTGATCTTTCAGGGAGGAGACTCAAAGCATGAGGCAATGAGCAATGAGTGGTTTCAAACAGGAAACTGTCCGATTGCCAAGTCATATCGAGCTGTGAGTCATGTCCTGCCACTCGTAGCAAAGGCTCTTCAGCCCCCGCCTGGCATGAAAGTCAAATGCCCCCCTGCAATAGTTGCTGCTAGGGCAGCTATAGCACGAACTGCCTTTGCGAAAAACCTCCGGCCCCAATCCTTGCCAACTAAAGTACTAGTTATCGGGGTACTGGGCATGGCAGCAAATGTTCCTTTAGGTATATGGAGGGAACACACGGAAAAGTTCTCACCTTCATGGTTTGCAGCCGTCCATGCTGCCGTTCCATTTATAGGTATGCTTAGGAAGTCTGTGTTGATGCCCAAAACAGCTATGGCATTTACCATTGCAGCATCTATTCTCGGGCAGATGATTGGCTCTAGGGCGGAGCGGTATCGACTGAAAGCAGTTGCTTCTAGAAGATTGGCTCTCACAGGAACTTCTGTTAATGGGTCCAGTCAGGTAGGAGCATATGGAGTTAATGGAGGACATTGCGGCCAGATTGGTGAGTGGAACACAGTTTCTTTGCATGTTGCAGGGCCCCCTTCATCAGCTGACGTGTGTAGCTGATGTTTTTGGTCTCTTCGATTGTGTGCTACATGGTGATCCCCTGAGTTCTTACTTGTCCGTTGATCTGTTTGTTTTTTTTTTTTCTTTTTTTGTTTTGTATTTTATTTGTTCCTTGGATCTGAATTCAGAGATTGAGTGAATAAGAGAGAGACAGGGGTGACTGTATCCTTAGCAAAAATATGTCAATGACTCTTTCTATGAGAAACATAAGAACAATTTTTTCTGCAGGGTCTTCTATTTTCTGGTAAAATATGACAAAAGCTAATACGAAGAGTTGGTTCACGTAAGAGTGCACGTAGAATATCGAAGGGAGTTATTCAATTTTTGTATCACTGATTAATACACTATTAGAAACAATAAGAAAGATAATTACGAATACTACTACATGAGCTTTAAGAAAAGAAAAAAGAAAAAAAAGGTTAAAGCCCCTTAATGCGTATCAACCGGTGACTATAGCGTAGTCTTTGTTGTAACTATGAGAACTTGAAGCACTGGATATTTTAATGAAACTAAGAAAGTTTTATCAATTTCTTATTTTACTATGTTCAACTCAATGTATTCCTCCAGATGCGGATTTTTTTCCCCTGGATCCAAATTAGATGTTTGCTTTTGAATGGTTTTTGCATTGTGAGCTTAAGGATAGAAATGAAAACTCAAATATGGTTTCAAAAATTTACTAATCGATGCATCTTTTGAAAATTCACCTTTTGTTTTTCCTTGTGTGATGGGATGAGTTCACCCAATAGTAATTGGTTCCAATCCTATTATTACTTATCTATTCATTGATCCTTCCTCCTAGGGTGTTTACCGAACTCAAGAGGTAAAAATTACGGTATTGTATCTTCTTACTTGATGTTTTGTGACAGTCTATTTCTTGGTCGACCTTACCCGTTCAAGGGTAATGTTCCGGTCTACTCATTGATCCTTCCCCCTCTCTTTAGAAGTTTTTTAAGCAATTTACAAACTGTATTTCAAAGGTTTTGGCATAAAGTCAATATTTTATGAAACTACTACAAAATTAAGTCCATAAATACCATAACCATGTCTTAGTAAGAAGAAAAACAAAAAGGAAAGGTTAGAATCCATTAGGGTTACTCGGTTGGAAAAACCTTAAGATTGTTATGTTGAGGTCTCAAATTTGAGTTTTATCACAAAC
This sequence comes from Ilex paraguariensis, assembly GCA_963454935.2. Lineage (NCBI taxonomy): Eukaryota > Viridiplantae > Streptophyta > Magnoliopsida > Aquifoliales > Aquifoliaceae > Ilex > Ilex paraguariensis. The sequence continues at coordinate 423,449 of CAUOFW020002247.1, forward strand.
ATACTCGATGATTTATAAATAATTGTGTATATTTCAAATAATTACAAATTTAAATAGTGTCGATTGGGAGTTTTGCTATGCCCTTATTTCTGACTTCTCTTTGTTCTCTTATGAATTTTTTTGTCGTGAACTATTTTAGATAATAATAATTATAGGACTTTTGTATATACAAAAAATTATAGGACTTTTTTATAAAACATCGTTGAGGGGAAAAAAGTTTATAAGACTTTTTTTTTGTTGATATTGTTACTAATAGGTTTCTCAATTGTGTTGGATGAAGTAGGATCGTGTCGCATTTTAGTAGTTCATGTTAACAACACTTTAACTATACATGATTCGTTTATTAATTCTTCTTTAACGAAACATGTAATTTCGAGTTTGTGTGATGTATCAATTATATATAATTAATATATAAAAGAGTCGTATTATATATTTTTTTGATTGGTTTCACTAAACTTTAGTCTATTTATTAATCATGTGTCCACTAGATTACGAAACGGGGCTTAAAAAAATTCAAATCATATCATATTTTGGGTTTTTGATACCCCTACCTACTAAACAGAAACCATTTCGATTCTATAACTGCAAGCAGGGCAGAGAAGAAATTTTGAAAATTTTTAGGGTTAATTTAAAGTTATAATAAAAATTAAATTTTCTAATAACTTGCTCCCTCTCATTTTTTTTAATGAACTAAATATTTAGATTCAAAGTTCACTCATTCAGATTTAATTTCACAATTTTTTTTTATCTTTAGTTATCTCTATTCTTTCTAAAATAACTTATTAAATCAATTCTTCTATGAATTCGATTATTAAGACATATATAGATTAATATTTTTGATCAATTATCCAAGTTCGAATATTCTAAGATTTTAGATTTTGATGTAAATTTGATCTAATTATTCAATAATATATATATATATATTATATTGAATTTTTGATAAAATTCATAATATTTAATAGATTTGAATATGTATTACAAAAATAAAATAAGTTGAATAATTAGATTATATTCAATATAAAATTTTTCATGTGAATAAGTCGAAATTTTATCATTTACAAATCCACCTAGTGATCTATTAAAATAATATTTTCTATGAAAATCGTCTTTATTCTAGTATTTTAAATAGTCAAATTCTATTTTTTCATGTGTATTTATATAGAAAATCTTTGAAAGTAAAAGAAATAATGTGAAGAATTATTATTATTGTATAAAAGGGGTTAGATTAGAAATATGCTTTTTTTTTTATAAAAAATAAAATTTTTAAAAAATAATTATAATGAATTTTGATAATTATTGTCTAGCGTTTAACTTATGGTTGCCCCGGAAAGAGACTCCTGCAAACACCGGCCGAAATGTCTGACGCTGCAGAGAACTGTGAGACTTCAACTACGACGCCGCGCACATTCGGAGAGGCCTGGCCCGAGTTAAACGATGGCCTAAATTATACAGACTCAGTCCGGCCCTCCGATTCTGGTCCTCTCTCTCTCTCTCCCTCTACATGTATATATATATATGTATGATCGTTAGTCGTTATATATATATATATATATATATATATGTATGATCGTTAGTCGTTATTTTACAGGTTCGACACTGATTGAATTTTACTCCATCAAACACAAGAGTTCAGCTCCTTTACAGGGGTAAGCATGTTTTTTTTTGGATCAAGAAAATAACAGGGTAAGCATGTTCAAATCCACTTTATTTGCCCATGTTTATATTGTGTGTGTGTTGATGGTACTGAATGCTTGGCAGTTGGTTGCAGAGAATAGAAAATGGGCAGGTTAGTTTCTCAAAGGATCCCTAAAATTTCCTTTCTTTTCCTTTTTTTGGGTTTTGCAATTTTTTTAATGTGTAATTCTCAAGGTGAAAGTTGGTGTCTTGTGTAGATAACAGTTGATGGTAGAGTTGTTACTGATCCAAACACAATTATCAGGTTTTAACCGAGATTATGTGTCTTTATCATGTTAGTGGTGTTCGTTTGATTGAGATTCTAGCAGCGCTTTTCTTATGGGAATTGGATATGATAGGGCGTGTTCAGAGCTAGTGTATCACCGGCTTCCCTGGAATGAGCCGGATGCACCCTACTCGCTGGAAGTTCTATTTGAAGATGATCATTTGGTAATTAACTTGAAAGGACCCTTTTCTTTCCCTTATTTGAGTGAACCTTGCTTGTTTCTATAAATGTTTGCATTTGAGATGTGATGATTAAATTCAACAAAAAAAAGATGTGATAATTGATACAAGGTTAATACATATGATGGTTCATGTCTCTGAATGGTCATCTTTCATTTGAAAGATGCTGAATGTCTGCATTTTAATTAGATGTAAGGACTCATTTGAGAAGTTTGTTATAAACATATGTCATGATTTTGTTAAACTTGTCAAAAACGTTACTTAATCGTTTATAGTCAATGTCACAATCTAGGAAGCAAGGGTATGATACCATACAAATATAGAGATAAGATAAAACTTGAAAAGTTAGGATATAAATATGCCCAGGATAGGTGTGTGATTGAATGTATTTTTTTTTACAACTATCTAACAATTTGAGAAAAAATATAATTTCTAAGAAAATCGTTAACAATAATATAAAAGTAATTAATTTTTACTTTCAAGAAAGTATTGATTGTCTCATTAAGGGATGTCCAAAAGTGAGTATGACTAATTAAAGAAATAAGAACCAAGATTTAACTAGTTGGGTTTGCTTAAAAAATTTTGTTGCCAGGAGATAAGGTATAATTAACACATTTTGTGGTCTTTTGACATGTGATAGTCGATAATACTTAAGAAATACCGCTGGATTTTTTTTTTAAATTGTGGGGATTTTTCTTTTTGTGTTGCATTATATGTGCTTCAAGAGTAAAATATAAGAATTAAAATGAAAAACTATATATATATTTCTTTGACATTGCACTTTCATCTGCAAAGCACGCATTGTGGATCCGTATTAGCGAAGTATTTAAATATTTTATTATTATTTAATACATATGATCTGTATCTGACCTATCCAACAAGTATCGTATCCGATACGAATAAGTCAACCTTAATAAATTATTTGTGCTTCATAGGTCACCATATATTTGCCTTCAATTATATGTCAGATGCCTTGTACTTGTGCCATTTAAGATGTATAGATGCCTACTGTAGGAATATAGGACTCACATATAAGCAAAAGACAGAGTGAAGAGGATCTCCAATATTTGATCTTTTCTTCTGCAAGGGATAGAACTTGCATATAATAAACAAACAAAGAGCAAAGAAGTTGGCCATTATATGATCGTCTGGAATGACTAAGCACTTAGGTCATATCTGTTTGTGCCAATTTTGTGAGGGCTAGATGCTAGTTCATGTGTAGTTGTGTAATGTGTTCAGATTGCTCTGAATAAGCCTTCTGGTCTTCAAGTTCTACCTGGAGGACTGTTCCAGCAGCGGACTGTTCTGACACAACTCCAGTGGCGTGCAAGCAGACAGAGTTCTTCACTAATGCACCAAGAAACACACCCACACCCCGTTCCGGTTCATCGCCTTGGAAGGGGCACATCAGGTTTGCCCTCATTGGTGCTTGAAATTTTGTTTCCCAACAGTATGAACAAGCTTTATGCTCTCAGAATGTGTGGTTTAAATAGCGCAGTTGAAAATGTTACTCCAAATACATATGTATTTAAGTCTTCAGAGAATGATGGAAAATGTAAAAAGAATGATTAATAACAAAGGTAAGACGTATATAATAACTGAAGGCACGACTCTGGGTAGGGTGGCATGCAGTCAAGCTTTATGTCTACACTCCAGAACTATTGGAAAGTTCTTGCTAAGCTGCAAGTCACATAGCTTCAATGCTAGATGATTTTTTATTTGTTTGAACCTAATTCTAGATGATATTAGGGTATAAATATCACATGATAATTACCATTTGCTACCTTGCCTTCTTTCAGCTGTGCCGTCCTATATTTGTGCTGATTGTTTAGTATTAAAGAATAATGTGTCTTCTTACATAACACTATATAAATTGCAACCTTACATTTTCTGTGGATTCTAGGAATATTACTTTGTGCAAAATCGAAGCTTGCAAAAACTCGCCTTGCAGCATATTTTGCTGATGGGACTTCAGTTGTTGGAAGCAACAGGTGATGGAAGAAAGCATTGTGTTCTTTTTCTTTTGTTTTTTGTTTCTTCCTTCTTGGTTGATAAATGAGGAAAGTAAAGCTCTTATCAGAAAAATAAGTGAGGGAAAAAAGTAGCATGTTTCATCTTAGTTTTAGCAGCTCCACAATTTGCTTGTATGCACTCATGGGAGACCTGGAATAACAAATAATCATCATGAATTGATTGCCTAATAGGTGTTTTTTCTTTGAAGCTGATTCTTAGAGACATTGAGATTAGAAGATTAAGAAAGCAGAGACTTGTAAGAGGCTGAAATTTAAACAAGGGAGAATATAAGATGATAAAACATACTCAGAATGGTTACTGGACAAGGTTAGTCCTTTGCTGATAAAGAAATCGGGTTGCTCACCTGCTAGCACGTTTCAGCCTGAGTGTGGTCTTTCCACGGATAGCAAGTATTCTTTTTATCAAGGACTCTGAAGAATTGTAACTTTTTAGGCTCTACTCCTGGCAAAAATGTTTGTCCCCAGCCATAGGATCTATAAATTCGTGAGAATGGTGTGGGAAATTGAAAGAAATGCTTACGTAGATGACAGATTCCTAGGACCACCGGGCAGGGTCTCTCCACTGAGTGGCCCAGGCTTGGCAGAGTGGCTCCAGCTCATCCCAATCCTGCTGTGCAACCTTTCCTTCATGTGAGGCTGCCCCAGGCAGCAATTTCCCAAGATGATCTTCCAGTCCCAGTCCAAACAATGACATTAGTTGAATCACTTTCGATTGTTATACAACTGATTAGCTTGAACCTGCATGTCATTTTCGTTGGAAGAGATACAATCTCTAGCTTGGAAGCCTCTCCTGTCTTCCCTTGTCTAAAAGGTGAAATGATATCTGTGACGCGATCATTTGATGGATTGCAATCTCCATTTGACTTTGACACCCAGGGGAGAATTCTCTGGATAAATTATGTGGGCCCTCAATGGCATGGATCCACAACTGATGAACATCATTTCTTGAAATCTGGAAAGCCGGAAAGGGCAATAATGGTGTCCAAAGGCTTACTGCAAAAGACTTTGTATATAGAGGCAGTTTCAATTCTGTTTTCCTCTGTCAACAAAGTAGTTTGCTTGAAATATGCTGCAGAATTTCAAACAACTTTTCAATTTGTCCACCAATCTTGCTAGGACCAGCTTGGGCAATAAGAAAAAACCCGTGCCTTTTAGATACCTCTGAATATCAATGTGTTGCCAAAACATTAGCGAGAGCAATCCATTTCCCAGCGAGTTATGTTCATGCTGGGGATAACATGTCCCTCCAGTCCAACACAATTGCGTTTTACTAAATGCTTGCTAATAGCATGCTTGCTACACTTGTGTTAAGAATTTAGTAGTTACTCCGGAGGCATTTCTTCAATGTATAAAGGTCTTTGCTAATGAGGCATGCAACCTTTACATGTACAGATATTCCGATGCATGTCCCTGCAAAAGAAGAAAAATTTCAAAGATTTATCGGGCTCTAGCGAGTGGGATACTTCGTGAGGATGAGGTAACTTCATTGCCCACCATGGTTGTTCTTTCTATTTCATTTCTATTGCTTCTTGGGCTTCTGGCATTGTAATTATTTCCTTTATTTTCGTCTATGGATTTTGTGATGGCCTTCTTAAACCATCTTCACTTTATGCTGATTCACATTGGATATTAAAGTGTTTTCCTTTTTTCCATGTGAAGTTTAGAAATATTTATAGCAACTTTGTATCACAGGTTGTCATTATGCAGCCAATTGGGACTGTGCGATATCCTGGAGTGGCCAAAGGGTTGTATATTGCTACTTCCTCAGGTTTTACATAGTTTGTCATCCCATACTTTTTGTGCTCTGGCAGGTTTGCCAGGAAGTGTTCCAACTACGTTATTTCGCTTGTCTTGCCATGTTTTGAGAAAATATTGTCTCGGGTGAATGGGCTGTTTTATTATGAGCTGCCATACTTGACTTTACTGACCAATCATTGTTCTAAATGTGTCTGAAAGTTTAATTTTTGTTCTAACCAGGGAAACCAGCTTTGAGCAAAGTTGACGTCCTTGAGAGGGATGTACAAGGTAACTACACATTGGTTCAGGTATGCTACTAAAGTGACGTGAAATTATAGTTTATGTACATAATGCTCATCAGTTTTTTTTTTTTTTATATTTTTTATAATAAAGTGACTGTTATTTATAGTTTATTTAACATTTTGCTTTGATAACATTTTTTTCTTTTTTCTAGTCCCTTTTTTTCTTCTTCTTTGTTAGAGATGATCATGTTATTATGCGCAATAGCATCCGGGGGTTCCTCATTTCAATTTCTCTTTAAAAAACTAAGTGGTGGAGTCCTGTAGTAGCAACATTTATAGGCTGCCAACCTGAATACCATTTTATAAAAGAATTTTTTGGGTTATTTGAAATCACTTTAGCCATGATGACTGAAATATACTATGAAAGCAGAAAAATAGCAGTATCTGTCTACCAGCAGAAAATTGACAAACAGAATTTGAAAAATTGATAGATGGGACTGTATTTTTTGACTTTTCGCTTTCTGTTTGAGCATATAATAGATGTTCTTTTGGCACTTTAAATTTGTCTGTATTATGGTATTACCTGTACCTCACAGGAGCTTACAAAATTGTATGGAAACACCCTGCCTCCTTTCTTTTCAGTTGATCAATATAGTTAGCTCCTTCTGGGAAGTAGGTTCTATTTTTTGGTCCTGTTGGGGTGTGGTCCTCCCTTTCTTTCGTTGCATTAAGGATTACTTTGAATAAGGTCTTAATGGATTTCTTTCAAAAGAATTCATGTTTAACCAAGAAAGGTAAGGGTCCAAAGGAGTTTAATGAAAGGAAGAACAGGAATCAAAGGGGAATGACTGACCAATTGAAAGGGACAGGAAGACAGGATACGGGGACAGGAACTACCAACTAGCTTATAGGAAAGAAGAGAGCAAGACATCAAACCGGGATATGTCAGGTGCTGATTGTTGTTAAAGTAGGTTAAGGATTAGATAAAATTTGGATTCTTAGTTTAAAGGGACCTTCATGTCAAATGATTTAAACCAGAAAGACAATTTTGAGATATTGTATCCGTTCGGCTGAATTTCTTTGGATTGTCTGGAAAAATATCATTTGGCAATAGTCAGAGGTTTCAATTTGCAGGGAATTGGGATTTCTGACGGGTAGGCCATACAATGTGGATATGTATGAAACAAGAAAATTAGTTAGATCAAAGAACTGTTGGTTTCATGAAACTTTTCTAATGGTTGAAAACCACTGTCTTAGACATAATAAGGGGAATCTAACCTACTTGCACAGTTAGAATACGATTCCTATTCCATATTTGAGCTGACTTTTAAAGAGGATTTGAATCCATTGTCAAAGACTTTTGAAAGGTAGATTTGCATATGTTGGGTGCATCCAGAAGAGTATTGTCAACATCCTAGATAAAATCCTATAATATCGATAACTCAAGAGACTTGATTTGTTCAACTTCAATTGTGTAAACTGAAATGCAATGTGGATAAGGAAAAGTGCCAAACATGGATATACTGCTGGGAATTACAAAGTCATAGAAAAAGCACTGGTAGGCAATCGGCCTGCATATTGGAGGTTGTCTAGGTGAAACATCAGGTCACAGCAACCAAAGGAAGTTTATAATTTGTTGTAGGCAAACTTTTTCCCTCTCTCTCTCTCTCTGTGTTGTTAATGTTTTATTTTATATCCCTCCCGTGTCAATGTGGTTAACAGGTTGAGATTCAATCAGGAAGGCCACACCAAATTCGCATTCATCTTTCTTTCATAGGGCATCCACTGATAGGTAAACTTTAAAGGTTAACATCTTATGATATCTTTATGTTGAATAGAACACATATTTATGTTTCATGAAAAGGAGTTAAAATTGGTAAGAAACCCGAAAGTTCCACCTGCCTTGATACAAAGAGCTTTACTTCTTGGTGACTATCCTTTTAGTAAAATGTCAGACTCATGCTGACCAATATTGGCAGGCGGCAAAAAAAATTGTTGGTCTAGTTGTTAAAGACGTGCCATTTCTTTGTGATGCTCTTCCTTAGGCTTCATAAAATAGCTAAAGCATTGTTCCCATGTTAGCATTATTTATAACATACATGGTAAAAAAGTTATTTCGTTATAAAAAATATCCTAGCAAACAAATCGAATGACGGAACACACATTGTTGAGGGGAAGAGGAAGAACTCTCCTAACAAAAGCAATATCTAGTTGTGCATCATATTTGATCTTGTTCTTGACAAGGAACAGTTACTGACATCAAAGAAACATAAGAACTGGTCACTGAATTGATTTGATTTTTTGAATTCTTTATTCAATTATAACCTATATGAAATGTGAAATTCTTGAGTAGTCTACTTCCCCTCGAATGATGAATCTCTTAATTCTTAATTCAAATTAAAGGTGTACGCTAGAATTCACAATATAGGGGATTTATTTGTCTATATATCGTTCCATTTGATCTTTTAGGTCCCGACTTCACCTCGGACAGTTATGCCACGATGCCTTTAAAGCCTATATGCGATGGATAGACTCATGTAACCATGAAATCACCACAACCTACTTAGTTCTCTTGCTCCAGACTAGCGAGGCCCATGAGTGAGATCCATATTGGTAATGCTTTTGCAGTGCCACCAAATACATTCAAATGGAGAAAAAGTAAGATATAAAAACTTTCGGTTGAACAAAGCATACCCAAGACATATTATGATGACGGAATAGAATTCATATGGTCAAACCCAATTGTTGGTACAAGGCTTTGTTGAGGTGAGTTGTCACATTACATGCAATTGGCTTTTAATTTTGACTTCTTCCAGAAATGGGTGATATGGATATTCTCGATAAACCAGAAAGGGTGGTGGAAAGATCATTGTGTGGAGAATACTCTCTTACAAGCTATAAAACTGTAATTGAGGTCAAACCACACTAAAAGATGGGATCTAGGCCTCAATATCATTTGTTTCCAGAACCTAGAGGTTAAGATATGTGATTTTACGTTTAGTAGGGGCATGTGTTGGTGGGAACAATAAGGTAACAAAGGACCAAAGTTTGGGCTGTTCTCAGATTATGAATACAATCTGTTAAGAGTAACCGTTAAAGCATCCACCTCAAAATCGATTGGCAATAAATGGGGAGGCTCACCCAAGGCTCAGATACTTTGTTTGGAAGGTTTTACAATGCTGATGTTGGACAAATGCTAACACTACCCCTCGCATGCAACCCCACTCGCATAGGGAGAGACAACTAAACGGAACATAATATGGCAATGTACTTGAATAAAGAGAAAAATACGCCACTGAATTATGAGGAGCCATAACCATTGAGACCTGACACAAGGGCCACCCGAAGCCCATCTCTACCTCATCTTAAAAAATCCAACTCATTGCTAACTGGTAATGGGTGAAGATATACTCTGGGCAGTGCCACATCCGTTCACCTTCTGAGCAGATTGTTCAGCAAATTTCATCATTTATTTTTCCATTTTTTTTTACCTAACTTTCAATGACATAGAATTATGTATCGACTCCTCAATATACGAACTATATTCCATATTAATTAATGTTCATGGTGCATTGACTTAATGATACAAGTGATCAATTTCTTTATACTTGTTCCTGAAACATAAAATGTTCCAGCTGTTTTGGTTTCACTGTTTTTTGCATTTCTTGAATTAGAAGTGGAATATTTACTGGTTTTTCATGTCAGTGTTAAGAGTTTGATAATTATTCTTCGCCATTTGGCAGGTGATCCTCTCTATGTTACTGGTGGACAACCTAAGTGTTTTGACCCTGAATTTGTAGATGAAAGTTTTGCTCAAGATGGGTACAAAATTGTGGTGTTGATCTTTGGTTTTTTCTTTCCATTTTTTCTATCAGTTAACTTCTTTCATGCTTAATGTGCACACTTATTCCATAAGCACATGAAGTTACTAGAAAACAAAAAGTTTTACCTGATTAGCTTCTCGTGATGTTGAGTAATTCTATGGAGATTGACTTCTTATTCTCACATACATAAATTGTTGAATACTAATATCAAGAAGATATATGTACCCTCTTCGGTGTTATGGTTATCAATTATGCTGAAGTATATGACAGGATTTGAAAGTCTAGCACTAAGGCTGTGAGTCCCATGCCTTTCCACATCCTTTTCTAGTTCTGGAGGAAATGCCTACTAGCATGATCTTGAGTTCCCTTACTATTAGACTAAGTTTTTAAGAGACTTGAGACTTCTTATGACTTTGAACCTCCTATGGGAAGCAGTATTTTCCGTATTAACATGACCAGTCCACACCAGGTCAAATAATGAAACCAGGCCTATGTATCTGAAGTCCAGAAAAGAGGAACAAAATAAAACCAGGCCTATGTATCTGAAGCTCAGAAAAGAGGAACAAAATTTTGGATACCTCTGCGTAGTGAGCTGTTATGATATCTGAAGCAATTTTTTCATTTTCATTATGATGTCCTGTAGGGATTTTGTTTGTTTACTCAACAGAATCATTCCACCTTGGATAATTTTTAGTTCGTTTTTAGCAATCTCAATTCTTTGATGCAAGTTCCCTGTGGCAGTTGATTTCATTTCATTTTTTGTTCAGAGGATATCAAAGACCTGTCAATCCTGTTCCTGGAGATTGTGGGTACCACCTGCATGCACATCAAGTAGTCCTTTCTCACCCAATCACCAACGAAGTAAGTACACAACATTTACCCCGTATTACTATGTTATTCATCAGTGCATTGAGGGAGTAAACTTCTCCTCTGCTATAAAATGCTGTTGGAAGAAACATAGTTGCAAGTATATTATAAATTACATACAAAGGCATCTATAATGCAAGAAATAGGAACAGGGGATAATTATTATCCTACACTAATGTCTTGAAAATATTATTGAACTAGTACATATATATAACACTATACAGACTACATGACCAAGTTGGTTGCTGATATTTTAGTGCAAAATAGAATGTCACACACTCTAGCATGCAAGTTTTAAGGAAAGAATTAATGTGGAGACCTAGCATGTTAAGTTCTAAAAATGTCTCATTACTATCACTGAAACTTATTTTTGATGGCTTTTGGACTAGGACTGATTTCTTTTCACGACTTAGGAAGCCATGAGTTAGAAGTTCATATTTGTTAAACCTGATATCACAGTATAGTACGAATGCCAAGGCTACAAAGGTCATCTGCTACCTGCTCCCACCTGGTGGGGTGGGGGCTAGACTAGTTGCAAGTATTGTTTTTGTTCTTTGTTTTGCAAAGATCAAAGAAAAAAGCGCCGACTGAAACAAAGTAAAATGCTATGTTCCATAAAATAAAACAAATATTTGATGTTTCTTACATGTATGCAAACAATATCAGTTAAAAAATGGTGTGTTCTCGTTATAGACACGGTGATTGATGTTCTTTTGAACTATAAAATTCAGTTGATTTATGGACATTCTGTTTACTGACTTTTTAATACAACTGTTGATGTGTATCATTTTGTGACTTCTGTCAATCAAAGAAAATCTCCAATACTGTGCTTTTTTGGTCGTTTATAAACAATATATGAAATAAATGAATTTAAAAGTTAGCTTTCTAGTTAAAATCATAGAGACAATATTTGTTCAATAGCGACAAAAGAACGATTAGGAAAAGATCCCTTTTTATTTTTCTAAGTCACTGCAAACCTGAATTTTGTTTACACAGAATTAGAAATTAGCTCATGGTATTGTAGATGAACATTTCAAACAAATTCATTTGTCCGTCCTGGCCCTTTTTCCGGGAAAAAAATGATACATCAGATGCCTCCCCGCCATGGTAATGCTGTGTTAAACAGCCACCTTGACTTGTCAAGTTCTATCCAACAGAAATATTTCCATTGCTTGTGAATTGCAAACACCCTTGCAATTTGCAGTAACATGTGTGGCCGTTGACACTAGTAGTTACAGTGATGAATTTGTCTAAATCAGTTCTAACATCTATCTAAATGTGTCACATATTTTCTTTTAATTTGGCAGGAGATCACACTTACTGCACCTCTGCCATCTATTCTCCGAACTCGAGACGAGACCGAAGCAATCAAATAGCACATTGGAAATGACATCAAAAGGCCAGTTTTTTTTGTGCTGTTTTTTTTCTTTTTATAATTATCTATAGTAGGATTACAGTAACATGTTAGTCCGCTTTGAAACAATACTTATTTTTTGCCTTCCAGTCGATCCTTTTATTTGGGTTTTTTTTTCAGGTTGACATTCTATCATTGTTCGTTGTTCTAACTATTCCTATGAGCCCATCAAGTGTACCTAGTAACAAGAGAGTTTGTTTTGTTTCAACTGAGAATTTATCAACCTGTTCGCCTTTCCTGATGTTACATGTTTCACACATCTAACTGTGTTCCCCTACCAACTTACCAGCTTCTACATAACCACAAGTGGGGTGCGTGGGAGGTATGATCATATTAGAGCATGTGTGGAAGTAGTCTTTACGACCAACACAGTTCAAACACACCCCTTGCCCCAGGGCGAGGAGGGCCTGAGGGGTTGTCGGTCCAACTCCCACCCTTCCAACCGGGCCATTAAAATTCCCCCTACCCTGAAAAATATGAAATTTCCAAAAAAAAAATTTAAAACAAAAGGAAAAAAAGAGGGAAATTATGACCAATTAGATTGAACATAATATATGAGGCACTAACGGGCTAGTACTTGCAAGAAACCAAAAACTCATGTAAAGGCACTTGTTAGATTCTCTAAACATTCAAGCGAAAACTTTGAGCGTTTTCAAACAACACGATGAATGTACAGGGAAGGGACTACAACACACCACCGTAAAAACCCATGAATAAAACAAGGAGGACGATCCGGAAAAGAATCAATGGATCAGAAGTTGAAATTCTGCCTCCTCCCAAACTATAACAGATTATTTCTGTGTTCCCACCAAATACAACAAATACAGAGCTGCTGCTGCTGCAATACTACAAACACCTAACACCCTTGTGACCAAAAAGACTGGATTCGAGAAACCGTCCATTGCCCTATTGCTGCTGAATTGAAGCTACAACAAAAGTTATTATACAAGGCGACCTTCTTAAAGACGCTTTCCCACCCCTACTACCTGCCTATGTCCCTCTTACAACTCCATGAATCTTCTCTGGTGATGGTCCCGGCCTGTGCGCTGTACTGTTCAGCTTTAGCGTAGTGCATTTTAATGGCCGCCACAGGGTCTGAAACACCAGTGCACGATCCCCCCACAATGACCCCCCCTCCTCTCCCCCCAACATTGATCCCCATCAATCCCCTCGCTTGCTGTTGAACACTTGCAATTGCCTCAAACCCATTCCGTCTCTGCATCTCACAGAATAATAAGTCTTCTTGCTGTTTCATGTCTACTCTGAAAGGCTGCACTCTGCTACCATCTCGGCTCTTGTACACCTGATAATCAACCATTCCATTGGTGGTGCTACTTATTTCTGTTGTCGGAGGAAGAACCGAGACACCTTTCGAAGTGCTTTCACTACTTTTCACAACATTGCGTAATGGCTGCTGCTCACTTTTGGATAAGGATGTTGCATAATTACCAAAGGCAGTAGGATATTTAGCAAGTAAAATAGCAGAGTCGGGTAAAGAAGCGAACCCTGTCCGTATTCTGTTCCCATCCCAGAAACCATAGCTCCTCATCGGAAGATTCTCAACACCCACATAATCAATGCGGTTAACCTTAGCTAGAGCAGAATTTCCATCTGTACAATGATTGCCAGTGAACTTCAGGTTGAAGGACTTTCCACTTGATTCACGAAGTCGAGCACACTTGTCTTCATTATCATTTGTACTCGAATTTGGTTTCTGCTGAGATAAGGGGTGCGTGAGAATCTGACCAAAAAGTTTCACATCACCATTCCTGCTTGGTTTCTCCACATCTGATGAACTTCGGAATGGGGGTCTTGGAATATCCCTACTCTGTTCTTGGGACTGGAATGGAAGCTCAGCCATAGAACCGTTATGCTTTGAGCTGCTACATTTTTTAAGGTAGCAATCCTGCTCTAAATACTGATAGGAATGGAAATTTGTATCCAACTTTGAGATGCTTTTAAGTGACGCTGGTTTCATGCAACTGATATCCCCATCCCTTTCTTTCTTAGCTGACACCGATAATGGATAACCACAAAGAATCTGGGAGGAGGGCTCAACATGGTGCAACAATGATCGCCCGGACAAATGCTGGTGATAATCATCCACACACTCAGATTTCTGACCCTGCTGATCAGCAGTTTTTCTCAAATCAAGCGTTGATAAGGTATCATTATTAAGGGTCTTCTCATATTGAATTGCAGTGGAATCTTGGGGCACAGAATTCAAAGCCACAAATTTATCCTGCTGCAACAAGGTGATGCAAGGTTTTGGTGCAGAATCAAACTCCAAGTCAATCTTATGCTGATATTCCGATTTAGCACCAAATCCCAGAGAGGAAAGTGAATCAGCAGCAAGATTGGAACAATCTCTAGCAGACACAGGCACAGAATCTCGTATGGAGCAATTTGAGTCACTAACACAACATGTATTAGCACCATCATTTGCAACTTGTTTATCATTAAAGCTTCCTTCACCTAATAGAGGTTCGCAGGAATGCTCAGCAGAAACCCCACCTACAGGTTTAGCCTCAAACTCGGTACCTGATCTAGTAGGCAGGCCATTGTCATTTGGCACTCCAAGAAATACAGGTTTCTCTGAAGTGCTCTGCCCAATAACTATATCTCGTCCAGCTTCTGAATTTGAGGGCATAACAACACTTTCCTGGTCCTGCATCGCCACAGGATCACAATAAACACCATTTTTAATATCGCCGTCACCATCAAGGCCCAGCTCCAGCTTATCATCCACCAGGCAGTCATCAGGAACCAAATTTTCTGACCTAATCCCAGTATCCTTAGAATCCATTTCTATTGGCCCATTGTTTTCCTCTGCTCGGTTTATGTCAGGCGGCAAATTCATGATCTCCGCAGGATCAGATGCACAATGGTTGGTCTTCAAATCTGAGAATGGCGCCTCATCCATCTTAGAACCCGATTTCTCGCAGCATATAACTGGGCCAGTCTCTACAACGCAAGCATCTTCTGCGTCACTTCCACCTCCATTACCTTCGTCATTGACCGGTGTTCCTTGATTGCCAGGTTCATGATGAATCATATCCAATTCAAGGCACTTCCGACCCTTGCTAAAAAATACCTTGCACTGATCCCTAGATCTTGTTCTGACACATCTTGAGATCTTGACAAAATCCTTACCATAGGATGCCACTGCCTGTATAAACATAGATTTCTCCTCATCAGTCCAATCAGCAGAATCCATCTCACCACAACTCTCATCTGAGCAAGTCTCACCATCAACATTCTGTGTTGCCTCGGGGGTTAGAGGCTGTTTCATCGAAGAACCCATTTTTAGGCACTTCCACTCCTGGTAGCACTCTCCAGGGTCAACAGAACTTGTAATGCAAGAACTCATAGCATCTGAGGAAAGTGAACCACAGATGCCAGCCAGTACATCAGCAGCTACAGCTTCTCTCTCATTATCAAAGACATCAGGACTACTAGACCTTCCCAATAGGCCATCATTACCTCTTGGTGCCTTACAATCTCTAGATGGCGCAAAAAAGTACCTAGAGGCACATTTTTTCTGAATATAAGTGCCATCATCAACATTAGCTGCAATTGCTGAAGCTGCACCCAGCATATCAAGGGAAGCAGCATTAATCTCACGACTCCATCTTTTCCCCGATGTAACCAAGTAGGTATTAGCACAATAAGACTTCCCTTGCTTTGCAAACTCTGGCTTCTTCTTTGCCTTCTCGAAACAATCTGACTTGTGGTTTTTATAGTAAAACTCAATGCAATCTGCAGTTGTCTTGTGGTCAAGAAAAGAAGCAATCTTTCTGAAGTCTTTCCCAAAGGTAGCAAGCTTGTCAATAAATATTTCCCTCTCTTCTGGCATCCAAGGGATGATCATAGACCTTTCCTTCTCAACAGCACAGGGATCTTCCACTAAGCCATTACTTGAAATGAAACTTGAAATCATCTTCTCCTTCTTGTCCAAGATCAAGGTTGGCATCTTAAACGTATTCCTGTAGATCTTGACCTGGGAATCTGAAAGCAACTTGCTTGTAAAATTGATTATTTCTGTGGTGGGGACCAGTTTCAAATTTCCAGCTGCAAAGACAATTGGTAAAAAATTATTCCATGACCAGCATCCTACACTGCCTAGGTTTGGGAAACAGAAATATAATATAAACTACAAGAAAATGGTCTCCTGTACAAATGTACACAAATGCATACCCAGAACAAGAAGCTAACTAAAATTACTAATATACTGGCAAAGCTCTAGTAACAGGAAGCAGAGCTAACTAAGCTACCAACATAATCGCTTCAAGAAACCCAATCCTGCTTTCAGATATGATGGTGTCCCCTCAAACATGCAACCATCTAACCAGCTACAAAATGGAAAAACCAACAGCAGTTGAAAGCAAAATCACGAGAATTGTCCAACATAAAAGATAGCCCAAACAATAAATTTTTCGTCTTCATTTAGCTTAAGCATAATCTTCTTTCAACTCAATTTCAACACCTTTTCCACTGTCCTGAACATGATATGCATATTGCACCATGGTTATCTCCAAAAGAATAATTGAATGAGTGAAGTCTCACTGAAGGCAAGTGAACAATGAACCTAGATTATGTGAATACCCTCGATAATTTAAACATTGCACACCCAGGTCAATCCTAAATGGAAACCGTCACAAAGATGATAAACAATTCAGAGAGAAGATCGCCTCAATCATCATGAATGGCACCATCCGACAAGAATCTTGATCTAGATTTCATCCATCATTTTTTCTTTTTTTTTTCATTATTACACTTTATTTTTTTGGGTTCACTGTTTGATGATAATTCCAAACTGCAATAGAAGGAAAAAGGGCAAGTTGCTAAACTATCCTTTAGGACAAAAGAAGAATCCTCGTTGAATAAGCAACAACCATCAGTTTCACTAAAACTCGGCTATTGGGTCCATTCTACTCCAGGAATCTAAAAAAATAAATAAAATAAAAAAATTCATATTAGCACCCTCGTATGCAATTCAAGTGCTACGCTAACTTCACTTTCCTCGCAAAAGAATAATAAACCTCCATGCAGCACCAGAGCACCGGTCACAAAATCAAAACAATGCCACATAGAAGGTAACACTAAAGTCCTTATATGAAAGACACTGACATGCAATTATGCATTAAGCCAGAGAGAATGATGATAAAATAGATTGAGATACACTGGCAGTAAACTGTTGGATATCTTCAAGCACCCCGCTGCAAGGATGCATAAATAAACAATCCAGGTGCAAAGAATTTTCAGAAGTCACATGAGATGCTGTAATATAGGAAACATGATCCCCCCAAAGCTAGGATCATTAGCTAGCCAATGAGCCTTATACTTATCTAAGTTAATGACATATTATCAGCATGGGATGTCCTGCCCAAACACATCATACACTTGCACCAGTATTACCAAAAAAAAAAAAAATGCACAGTTCAGGATGATAAAACAATGACTAAACATTTTTGAAAAACAGGAGCAACAGTAAGATAACCAGCACATGGAAAAAAAAAACCAGGAAGACATGTTGATAAAGAAGGAATACATCTATATGGGAAGCCAACCACAGGCATCATGATAAAGGTTCCCATTCGGAGAAAAAGTCACCCATTCATAACTTACAAATCATAATCAGATATAGGCACATGTTGTCACCTAAATAAGTTCAAAGGCGACAGAATCAGAAGTTTTTTTGGGTACATGATAGGATCAGAAGTTACTTAGAGCAAAAACATTAGTAATGTTCTAAATTCAGTCGGCACCAATAATTAATGGGGGGGAAACAAGCACGCTAACATAGCAAAAATAACCAACATATGCTGAAATGTCCATACCAAAATATCATTTCTTTATTCAAGTAGAGAAGCTTCAGTTTATCATTTATAATTACTAATGAATTCAGAACATTGCACATGTCGCTCTGTATAAGCACCAGCACCATATTGTAACTATGTTAAGCTATTTAGAAGAATCCACATAATTGGAACACGTCTTTTTAAGCTAGAAATCTTTTGGCTGCAATTACTATTGGTAAAGCAAAAGAAGAAGCCATAACTCTGATTAAAGAATTTTAGAAGGATCTGCACAGGAATGGAACCTCCCATACTGTTCAAGCTATAAAGGTTTTTGAGTTAAATTTCTACTTTGTAAAAGACAAAAAAATTACAGATCACGTGTAATTCCAGCTAGAAGGAAAGCAATTTAGCTCAAGATATCATAATCACATGGTATTTCAGAAATACTTTTCCCATTTGCCTAATTCATCTTGCAAAATGCCCCTATAACTATTAAGCCAATTGGGAGAAAATCTTCAAGACAGTCTGTAGGTAGGCACGTCAGCATGTGTATTAACAGCAGTCAAAGTTCAACAAACCTCATTCCAAACATCATCTGAAGACAAACTTCCACAGTTAATTTACTACCCTTCTGGTCTAACCCTAACAAAAAGGGTAACAAATCCCATGCAAACAAGAAATACACACTTCAAAATAAACACAAGAACAAGAAGCTGCAAGTTGAGGAGAAAAAAAAAGGAATGAAGAGAACTCTAATCCCAAATTTGCTTACCGGGATATGAAAACCGAGAACGAATGGAGGAACGATGCTTTGTATAGCCTGTATGCACAGGACGCAAGCTCAGATCAAACTTCTTCTGAGACTTGGCACGATATTTTCTAATTGAAAGCAAGCGCACATCTTCCTTCCAGAGATGTTGGAAAGCCCTCCACTTGAGGGCCAAAACTCTCTCCTTAAATCTTAAAAAACGCTTTCTCATTACAAATTTTTCCTTGATCAAGAAACCATTTTGCGAGCAATAGAGACTGTCAACTCCAGAAATATCAATATGGCACTGGTTGGTTGGCAATAACTTATTAAATACTTCTGAAGCTCTGTCTGCAAAATGTTTGTTGGAAGCAAATATTAAATCATATAAAAAATCTTCTCTATCACAGAAAGAACTACCATCAGTAGAAAGAGTAGCCAAACTATTGTTTGGTGTCAGCTGAGAACCATCCCTACAAGCAGAGTCAAACCCTGTCTTGTCCTCACTTTGATCATACACTGAACATTTGACTTCCAGGTTGCAAGATCTCGTTGTATCCATTCCCGAACATTCACCACCATCTCTCACTCTATTAGACAGAGATACTGCTTTTTGCAAAGAAAGTGGTTCAAAAAATTTTGACGTGACAGTGCCTGGACTATCAATATCATCATCCTTGACTTCAACAAGTTCTTTTTCAGGGGCATTCAGTGGCCTCTCCATATGCATATCTTCAGAAGAATCAATTTGCAACGATGCAGGTCTAGGTATTAAATTAGAGGCAGCACCTAGTTCTTCACAAGGTTTTGCATGGTACTCCATTTGCAAAGCTGGACAAGGGCAGTTATTCCCAGGTTCAGAAGAAAATGACTTTAGTTCATTTTCAAGCAAATCAATCTCAGATTCAGTCATCTCTATTGCCTTCAAAATATCACCTTTCAATACCAACAACTGGTTCATGGCAGTAGATCTCACACAACCACAATCCACCAAGCTTGAATCATCAGATTGCAGCAATTCCCTAATTGAAGAGCCCATATTAGTTTTCAAATTTGTGACTGAGCTAAGGTCCAAATTCTCCAAGTTAAAAGGTAATCCCTCAGAGTGATCCTGAGGCACAAGACCAGGTGATCCACTTAAAACAGTAGAATCATTGTACACATTTATCCCTTTGACAAATCTGTTATCCTCCAGACCTGTTATAATAAGCAAATGATTCAAAATAAGATGCATTTCTCATATAATTAATTGCCCACATGGGGAAGCATAACATGATTCAAGAAGTTTTTTGTTAAAACAACGTAGATGACATACTAACAAATAACAAGATATTTACCAATTGCGCAAAACATCATCTAGAAACCATTATCATTAGATTTGACTAGTTAAACATACCATAAACACCAACTTAGTTTACCTTTTCTAGGTAAAAATGTTTGAAACAGATAAACACACAAACTTTCCCAATATAAACTTTAACACGAGAAAAAATGTTGCCAGAATGACTCCTAAGGCATATTAGCATGTCATACTTTAACTTATGTTAAGACCATAGTCAACATTCTCAAGGAGGAGAGACAATTTTGACACCAGCATTTGTGCAACTTTCCTAATCATAGAAGGATAAAGGAAAATTAAAAAACCTAATTGCAAAGGAGGTCATGAAAACCAAAGTGCCAAGCCACCATGAAGACCATAAAATGTAGACAAAATTTTATTAGTTTCAAAAGATTAAAAAAGGAAGAAACAGCAGAAAAGAAAAAACTAAATGATTGTAGAATATTTGAACAAGCTTCGACACAACAAATGTGAAAAATCAAGTCAAATCTTTGATCATTATTTGTCCCATAATAATTAATTACTAAGTAGATGTGGGCAAGTTTATCAACGATTTAAGAAAATATAAATGGTTAAAAACTGGATTAATACAATTCTTCAAGTGAAAAATGGAATGCAATAACACAGGAAACATGAACGTTTTCCTGTAAAAAGACCATTTAAGCAGTAAAAGATCCTTTGGGAAGATGGTTTGCCAATCCACAAATGATTAGAATACATCTATTTGACAAGCCAATGTCTCTTCACCAAAGAACTATTTACATTCACTTGTTTCTACAGCTGCGGCTTTGTTTATATGGCACATTGACAGCAAAACTTGACAGTGCAATTAAAAAAGCTGCCAGATCTCTTGAGCAGAAGCTAAAAACTCACAGATCAAAGATGAGACACTTGAATACAAATTCCTCAGATAATTAAACTTATTGGTTATTTTTTGACAACTTCAATTAACAAGTTTTACGGACAGGGGCTTCCTTTATAAATAGTACGGTACATCTCAATCACACTCTCTGACTTTTGGATTTGTTCTCGGATCATTCCCTGACATACCAAATATGGGCTGGGGACCCAATCAGAATTTTTAAGAGATATTTACCTTGATCTGACTAGTCAAATCTGGTCAAAATTAGTAAAAATAAGAAATAACTAGTACTCTATATCTATTAAAAGAACAGGACCCAAATCATCAGAACCACCATCTTATCCTTTGTCTCTCCCCCTCCACCACCACCACCACCATCTCCCCTACCACAGCAACCACCCTGTTTTAACACCCTACCACCTCCTCCCCCCTTCCCCCTTACCCAAAGCCAACACCACACTGCAATACCATGAGACCAGGAAAAGATTCAATCTCAACTATGGCAGTTGCACCTTTGTTTAACAAATCGATCCCATTGTCACCAAATGGAATTACTTAAATTGGTAGGTGTCAATGTTACTCGATGTGGGTTGCATTGCTTGAAAGCATCAGTTGCAAAGTTGCAAGGCTGTTGGGTTGCTGGAATTGCAGTGTGCATATTTGATTGTGCATGTGTGTGGTGATGACACAGTGCACATTGGGTGTGAGGTTGATTTCTTCAGATAGTATAGAATGATTGTTCTTCTCACACAGTATAATTGAAGTGTCAGATTCCATTAGTTCCAAAACAAGTACTAGGATTCTTTGTAAGTTGCCACACATTTTAGAATAGGGCATTGCCAATCACTCCCATAGTATCAAATGTCAACCCAAAGCAATATCGACAACTCTGGTGCATATTGATGCTAGCTACGTAATCCCAAAACCAAAAGAAAGTACAAAAAAAAAAAAACAGAGGAGATAGCCCACTCCAAGGGGATGGACCTAGACAAGCTTGCATCGGGAGAAATTCCGTACGTATGAGAAGGAGGAGGAGGAGCTGCCAAGAAAAGGGCAGGGCTGGTCACCCACGGTAATCATGTGTAAATTAGTTTTGATTTGGATTAAAGAACCATATAGGAGGAGTTACAGGTTCGGTAGGGGTGATGAGTTGCTGAATAAAGGAGGCTGGGAGCAAAAAAGGGAGGTGGGTGGAGGGTTGTTGTACAGGAAGACAGAAGGGTTGAGGATGATTGGGTAAAAAGTCATTTTAATTCTCAATATGAATCATTTTGGAGAAGGGGTTTAACTATAATCCAATAAGAGCAAGGGTGTATTTGGGGTTTTAAGCAAAAATTTTAATGGTGCCATCTGGCAAATTTTACTGGTGTCATCCAGCAAATTTTACTGGTGTCATCTGCAACGGAGGGCATCAAATTGCTACAACTTCTCAAAAGTTTGTGGCCTCTGAGCCAATAATCAAAAATCATGGGATGGGAAACCAGCGTTTTGTTTAAATGTTGTGTAAATGTCAGGGGATGTCAATGATGTTTGCCCTGAATGTTATTTAGAAGAATATACCAAAACAAATACTTAACACTCATCAGTCATCACACCAGTGAAGTCACCAAGACGAAAACCATTTTAGCTCAAATTTAGAAAAAAAAGTCGTGATTTATAACTAAAAAGCATTTAAACTTCATAATTTTTTTTCTCTTTTAAAAACACGTACAATTTTTCCAATTTCATAAAAGCTCTAAAACACTAGTTCACCAAGTTATCAACTGCAATATAAAAAGGTGAAAAGCATATCAGGGTTTGTTTAGAGAAGTGTTACACCTTTCAAGCTAATCAAGCACCTCTCTTATTTCTCATGAATACAAAGTTCAAGTACACCAAAATTAGTGAAAGATGCAACTATAAGTTTGAAGAGTAAAGGAGACTCGGGAGTTCATATTTCAAGCTAATCAAGCACCTACCTTATATCTCATGACTACAAAAATTCAAGAACACAAAATTAGTTAAAGATGCAATTACAATATTGAAGAGTCAAAAGAGACCTAAGAGTTTATAATCTAGAGAGTTAGGACTGTCAAGGATGGTTTAAATTTACTTGTACTTTCAAAATACAGCTACTCATTCCTGCTTAATTTTGGAATTAATAATCCCATCCGTCAAACAATTAAATTCTTTTTATTAATACTTACCTCTGAAGCATGAATAGTCTCAAGAATGTGACGTATCTGTATCGGACACATGTCCGACACTCTTCTTTGGTGGTGTATCCAACACTTACTTAGATCGTGTCTATTAATGAACAATAAACATGTTTTGACAAGTGATTAACAAAACTTAAAAATTTGACTAATAAGTACCGTATAATATGAGAGAACATATTATTACAAAAATTGAACATATTAAAGTTGTCCTCAAAATATAATACAAAAGCAAAGAATTGAATAAAAAAATTTTGAGAAAATAAGAGCAATCATTTAAATTATATTATTTATGTTTGCTACACATATATAAAAAAATTGATAATTATTGACTATTATCATATTAGTGTAAAAATTCACACTAGATGACTACACATAACATTTATTTATCATAAAGTACTAATTTTTTTATGAATAATATGTCATTAACACTATAGTTTGGAGAAATAATATAATTTTACTAGTCATAATCCGTGCCTGAAGGCACAATAAAATATAAAATTCGAACACCCAAAAAATCGATCCCACTATATTAAATTTTTTCAACATATGTATATTATTGTATAAGAATAATATTTGAAATACAAATTAATCAAATATTCAATGATGAAACATATGATAGAAATGAGTAATTTGAGGTTTTTAGAAAAAATATATAAACGATTAAACATGTGATAAAAATGAGTGATGTGATGTTTTTAAAGGAAAAAATATGTAGAGGATAAAAATTCAAGTTGTTATGTGTTTTATTATATAGATATATAAAACACAATTATCGGTAACATATCCCCAACATGTTTGTGCCCTATTCATTTGAGAAATACTATGTCTACGTGTCTATTTCGTGTTGCATCCATGACCCATGTATGTGCCCGTACTTCTTAGATACTTACCATGGCTAGAAGAGTCCTATATTTCATGGTGTATATTTTAAAGTTTTTATTGACCATAAAACATCTTGAATAATGACCCACATTTTTCCAGTCAAAATCAACTAACTTTTGAAAATTATCTGCACTAATATAACTTTTTCAGTTTGAAAATACACTTGAAAATATGATTAACAATTTCGGCCAATTCATTATTAATGAGAAATGCAACTTGAACTGCTTGAAGGAGGAACCAAAAGCCCCTATATTTCATAGGTAAAAAGATGTCTACCGTGTGAAGAGACTTTTATTCCACATTGAAAGATAAGGACCACCAAATGTTGATTTACTTAGTTGGGGAGTCTCTCGGCCATTGCCAATTAATTTTGAATATAATGCTTTAATATTGCATCACAAAGTTCTTGGGTTGCTAATTAAAAAGTTTCTCACACATTTGAATCCCCCAAGGTGGTTATCAATTTTTCCCAGTTCGGTCAGTAAGCCGAAGTGCAAGCCCTAATTCCACGAGGGAATAGGTCAAGCACATTTGTACCTTGCATTAGAAATATTAGAACAGCACAAGAGTGTTTTACATCATTGACGGGCATCTCCCCAGTCAATTGGTTTTGGGTAGGATGCTCCTAACATATGAATTGTTTGGCTTTGGCCCAAAATTTTCTTCTTTACCATACAGAAAAGACATAAAATTCCAAGAATACAAACATACTATACAACTACTCTTAGATTTGAATCCATAGTTGATGATAGAAAACTTTCCAGGTTACCTCATTTAGTGGATTGTAGGGCCTTTGACTTGTCTTTTAAAGGATACCTACCCACTCTAGTACCAATGTCTTCGGGTAAATTGGGTTCAAGGACCATACTTCATCATAGATAGGCATAATAGAAGTAAGGGAATGAGCAATCCTAAAGGATAGAAAACATGGCTTAGCTCTTATTATCTACTAGGTATAATCTCCAAGAATCAAGTCAAAACAAAAAACCAAACTTCTCTTATTCTTGAGAATATAGAATTTCTAGCTTGATATCTGAGGTAGCGAATATGCATTAGAGAAAATTTCTTACAAAACTTCATTTGACGTTGAGACAAATGCAAACACGAGATGGGGGAGAATTATGCAACTGAAATTGAGAAAAAAATGCAGGGAAATGAACAAGAGGAAAAGATAACAAGTGAGGTAGAATCATGTACCATCTACCACAAGAATCTAAAATTCAGTACAGGCAGAGCTGATTGCATCTTATTGTAGCTACAGCAATTTAAATTGCTGTTATCTTTCTTCACCCACTATGACATTTAGGTAACTTTTCTATTCAGAGAAGATGGGAGACCATTACCAAGTTCTCGTATATGTACACAAGAGGAAAATAATTTTTTGGAAATTCTGAGTGTTCCTTCACCTGAAAGATAACTTTATGGAAGCATTACATTTAATAACAATTTGAGTATATCATATTCAGTTGTCATACTCATGCAGTGCATCACATATGGCTACACGTGGCAACAAATAACTGAATTCCTAAACAGGAAACTCAGGTCCTGTTAGAACTTTGAATGCTGTGGATAATTCCAACCATGCAAGGAGAACAATTCATCTTGGGAAAAAACACTAAACTAAACTGTGCATTTTACCTGGCAAGGAACTGCACGCAACTGAGGAAGAAGAAGCAGGAGATGCACAGTCTGAAAAACCTGACGCTCTGGGGCTTTTATCAGCCAGATTTGAGACTTGAGTGTACACAGGCTCTGTATTACTGCTAGTGACCACACCATTTTTGATTGCCTCATCAACAGGGACTTCAACTTTCTTCTTCTCATACTTTGCCAACCCCTCACCCCATCCAAGACGTGGCTTCTTCCGAGAACTTGTCTCTTCGGCTGGAGCGGCAGATGTCACAGAGGCAGCAGCATCACCGGACGGAGACAATATTGGTGTGACATTCCCGAGCTTTACCTCAGCCTTTGTTTCACTGGAATCCACTCCCACGCTCTTGGGACTACTTGAATGGCTGAAACCAGAACCCCGCGAGGACAAGCTTCCAGAACGGGTCCATTTCAAATGCTTCCAACCAATCGAACCCAGAGAGTCCTCTCTCTCAAATCTCTGGCCTGTGCCCAAGCCATTGACACCACCATTCTTATCATGCTGTTCTTTAAGGTTTTGCTGATCCCATGAGTTTACAAAGCTAGAATGAGGAGGATGAAAGCTGTTGTCCACTGACCTCTGATCATTCACAGCAGACGGCCTGTCCAGAGACTCCAGACCAAGCGGAGATGCAGGATTTTCCCAATATTGACCTTTCCATTCCTTCTGGCTAAAGGACTCCCTCCTATCCCTCCAATTTGTGCCATATTTTCCATCCCCACAAGGCCCAGATGGCCGGTCATCTTCCAGATTCTTGTTGTTGGACGGAGCCGGCAGCAACCGATGTCTAGGTTCTTCAGAATACAGGTACCAGCCACCCTGCTTACCATGACCTTCAGCAGAAAAAATTCAAGAAAAAAAGGCGCAAGAAAAAAAAAACAAAAAAAATCACCACATGAAAAAACATATTGCCAGAAAATCATAAAATAACAGTCCCAAATCTCAAATTGACAAACCCAGTCAATAGAAGCCCCTCCCCCCCCTCCCAAAAAAAAAACCACAAAAAAAAAAAACTACACCCAGGAAAAAAATAAAGATCTACACAATAACCATGAACATATCAACACCAAAAAGGGATATCCACGACCAACGCATTAGATCTGTGTCAAAAGTGTCCATGTATGATGTGTGTGTGCAGACGGATTGCAAAGAAGAATGAGATTCACACACAACTTGCAAAGAAGACTGTGATATAAAGAAGGATTAGCCTTCCGGGGGGGAAACAAGATACAAAACGGGGTCAGCTATCCTCATCTCAACATCTTGATTTAAAACCCAAGATATTGGACCAATTAGTGAGGAAATTTGTTCAAACACGAGGTGAGATATGTTTTATCCATGCCCTTGAGACAAATTGTTGCAAATGACGCGAAAAGGTAAAATAATGTTTCTACATACATGAGTGGTCTGTAAAGCACAAAGATAAAAAACCAGCCGATTTCTTTTAAAAAAAAAAAAAGAACTCAAAACTCACCAGTCGGTCTGTTGAATTCGTTGGATCCCCAGCGAGAGGGGCCATGGTGCGAAGACTCTCTCCATCTGGAAACGATCCCTACGGAGTCCGAAGACCTCTCGTGCTTCCTCTCCTTGAAGAAATCCTTCCGATCCCAAGACAATGGCTCCGGCGGCATGAAATTACTCCTCTCAATCGCATCTGCCACTACGCCCCCACACGCAACCTACAACCTTAAAAACTAACACAATCCACAACCTAAAAAACTAAGTGTTCGATTCTCAAATAACCCTTAAATTAACACCAACGAATCGAGAAATCAGAGATTTCTAGGGTTCCCAAGAAACCAGATACAAAAACACGGGAAGCTTTGTCTTTGTTTGCCCTGGTTGGATTAGGGTTTCGAGTTCATGACGATGAAGAAGAACTGTTCGTTCGCCACTCGTTGAGCTCTCTCTCTCTCTCTCTCTCTCTCTCTCTCTGTGTGCTAGACAGTGAGAACGTGAGCCGATAAAAGGGACAACCGGACAAACTACAAAGAGAGCAAAGAAGACTTGATGAGAGAGAGAAAGATTGCTACGTATCTGTGTCTGTGTCTCAACGGCGCCATTAAACTGCATTGTATTCTTCTTTCGCGTCCGCTGAATTATTATTTATTAAATTTTTAAAAGGGTGAATTTCACTTTGTACCCTGTAATATTTAGTAATTCCCATTTTACACTCTTAAATAATATATTTCTCATATTGCACCACAAATGTATTAAAAATATTGTAGTGTAGCCCCTCTGTAAGCTTCCATTAGTGTTACTCATTCTGTCAATGTTAATGGGTGATTTTTAATCGAATAAGTGACGAAAGCTAATAGAATGACCACATTTTTATACTTTTAATACATTAATGATTTGTTTGAATTTTTTTTTTTTGGAGGGATTGGATTAGGTTTGTAAAGCCTTTTCAAACTCAGCCTCAAAGATTTGTACATAAGATTCAAACAAAAATCTTATTAAATCTTATATTTGATATATGACATAAATATATGTAGGATTCATGAATTTATTTCAAATCATATTACTCAATTGACTAAAATGTTCATTACTAAGTGAATATAACAATGATTTTTTGTCTGACCAAAAAAGAAAACATAATTTTTTGGGTAAAGTAATTTTTTTTATCTATAAATCTTATCTCTTACTTTTGAAATACACCCCTCCATGAGTTTCACCAAAGTCCCATGCATGGGTTTTAATTTACTATTCATTGCAGACCGAGAACGGATCCGAATTTATTCACCTTATAAATCTCGAGACTCAAATCCTAAACCAAGTTCGGGGTTAAAAGTTACATTGAACTATTTTAACAAAACTCACCATTGAAATCCCATCCAAAACCACATACTAAACATGTCCTAGGGTGTAACATAAAAAATCTAATTTTTAAAAGCATAAAATATAAAATCTTAAATTTTTGGAGGTATAAAATATAATTTCCCCAATTATAAAATAAGACATTTATTGTTCTGTTTTTTTTTCCATCCTCTTCTTTTTCCAGTTTCTTTTTTTACTGTTTTCTTTAGGGTTCATACTCCATTGTGTTCTCATTGTTATTCCGTAAATGCCCCTGGTCAGGCTGTGAAGTTGCAGTAAAGGGCATGAGTCCCTTTCACCTACTTTTTCAACCCCTTTTTGGTATTTACGGACTGGGTTTGACCTGATTACATTAAATGGTAAGTGTGTTTTAAAATTTGAATTTAGTGAATTTTGTTCTTATCTTAGAACATTTTTAGTCCTTACTCAATTTTAGATTTATAAATTTGAATTTTGAATATAAAGTATTGAAAAATTATCTCTAATTCTTTAGACAAACACGTATCAAATTAATAAAAATTTAAACTTAAACTCAAATAAAGAGAAATTTAAATTCTTTATCCAAAAATTTAGCAATAAGAATTATAACCCAAAACTCTCATTTTGTGATAAGGAGCAGAAGGTAAAATGTTTTCTCTCTTTATTTTCTATGCTTCCCTTGTCATCGCCATCACCCATAACAACCACCCATAATGAGAATTTTTTAAAGAT
Source organism: Ilex paraguariensis (assembly GCA_963454935.2). Lineage (NCBI taxonomy): Eukaryota > Viridiplantae > Streptophyta > Magnoliopsida > Aquifoliales > Aquifoliaceae > Ilex > Ilex paraguariensis. The sequence continues at coordinate 452,714 of CAUOFW020002247.1, forward strand.
TGCATTTGATTTAATTTTTTAAAATAAAAATTCATCTCATCAATAAACTTTATAAAATGGACTTTTCAAGATAAACTTTCAAAAAATGTTTGAGGAAAAAATTACACAACCGGTGACAATATCAAATTTGAATTGAATGAGAAGAACTACAAAACGAGCAAACTGTTAAAGACCGAGATGTACCAGTCGGAGGTACTTGGATATTTAAATCAATGAGAGTAGTGATAGTTCGCATTGGGTTAAGCATTACCAAGCATTTATAGTGTCAAATGATGCCCTTTCTTTCCTTCATTTTTTTTTGTTTTTTTGTGCTATAAAGGGAATCTTACAGCATGTTTGGTTTGAAGAAAAATGGGGTGGATGAAAAAAATTTTCATTGTTTGGCATCAAAGGAAAGAATGATGGAAAGAAAAATTGAAGGGAGGACTTTTCCCTCCTGCCCACAATTTGCTTTCCCCCAAAAAATGAGCGAAAATAAGAAAAAGACATAACAATTTGACTTTTAAAGGATAATTTTACTTTTTTACCCTTTGTATAATATATACACTAATCTCGTATAAAAATAAAATAGTAAATTATGTGTGTATATTATTGACTCTCATTCCATTTTTTCATCTGTACCATACAAAAAAAATTAATCATTTTTATTTTCCATCCATCCAACCAAACACAAAGAAAAAAAGTGTATCATTCCTACATTCCTTACTTAGATAATAAAAAAATGTATCCATCCTACTTTACATCTCTCATACTTTTCATCATTCCTACTAAATAGAGTATTAGTTACCTGGGTTCCCTAATAAAACTAATACTAGAAATGTCTGCCTTCAAAAGAAACAGCATACAAACAGGTGGCTAGTCAAGATTGACGAGCAATTCTCCTTGTTTCTCGTCCAGATTGGCTAGACAGTCAACACACTAATTTACATCCCTAAATGTGTGCTTCAGCAAGAAGTTGTTGGAGCTGATGATATGCTTGCACTCTTCTATCAAATCCTTGAAAGGATGGTTTCCTGATGTGTTATCTGTCAATAGGTTGAGGGCTTCAAAGGAGTCCATCTCTAGGATACATCTCCCTCCTCTGTCTCTAAAATGATGCCCTTTCTGCTAGGGTTTCCACTATTGAGTATACTAAGTGGCACACCTATTTGTCTAGCTAAGTTTTTCTTAATTGGTATTGGAATATTTTTAGCTTCCTTTCTGATTTTTCGACTATTTAGGTCACATATAATGCTTATCTTCAACTTAGGCAACTTCCTTATCGGTTTAACAACGCCTTTAATTTCTCAGGTTAGGCTTACTATCGCCTTTAATATAGGTTAAGTCTGAAAAAACCCCAACTGTTAGCTCTACTCGGTCTTGACTATAGCTCTGTTAGGCTAATAAATCGGTCATTCTAACCATGCACTTCTACTATTTGCTTGATTTATTGTCACATCGGTTTGGTTGACAAGCTTTAGCCTTCATAGCAAAAAACATCTTACTTTGTCCATGTGAGCCTTTGTCATGTGTTTTAGAACACCTGTCCTTATTAACTGATTCAATCATACACAGTCATTTCATGCCCTTCAAAAAATATTAATTATTTGATAATGGTGTATTTTGAAAGTTCTTTTAGATTAAGAAGTGAATGTATATATAAAGTGTGTTTGATATCAACATCATAAAAAGTGTGAATATTATACATATTGGTGGGGCGTGGTCTGTCAAAACCAAAAGCAGACACGTGACATATCTTGTCAATAATTGTAGAAGTGACTTGTGATCGATAGAATTTACTCGGTGTTGCCATGAACACCAATGAAGGGACTTTTGGGGAATTTCACGTCGTGAGATGCTAACCTCGACATCATTACAAAAAGAGCACTAGAATCTCCCTAGTGTTACCATGAATGCTGAAAAGGGACCTTCTCAGGTTAGACTGAAGATTGTTGAGACCGAAAAGGTCAAGGTACCGACGAAGAATAAGCCAATGGCCTAAGAAATAACTGACTTCACACGTCTACCACGTCAATTGACGCATTAGAAGACAACTGACTTTGCATTGGAAACACCCACTTGGGAATAAACGAATGAATGTCTTACGAGGAACTGTGTTTGATTGTCAGATGACGTGGGTTCTTTATCGCATGTTTTCAGATCTAGCAAGATAGTACATTGCAACAAATCATAACAGAGGTCTTTAAGGATTTCATTAATTCTCTTCATGAACATACGACAAACGACTCAGAAGTGTTTAATACTTGGAGGGCAAGCATAGGGAGAGTATTGATTCATGGGTGCACGATGTGATGCCGAGTGTTTATCGCTGCAGAGCATGCTGTTTGGCGTCAAATCTCACAATAAATGCTTGGCATGAGTATTAATGTTCAATGAGGATCCGAATGTCGAGGGATTAATGCCATTAATACATGCCGGATTGACATGCGTACAAAGGATTGGACATCGAGGTCAAAGGGGTGTCTTTCTTGATGCCCAGTCACCTAATTAGGTCAAAGAAACATCCACATTGTCTTAGGAGTAAGCAAATCAGGGCCCTCCTCATCCACCAGGAAAAGTGTAAATAACACTCCTAAGCAAAAATAGAAAGTACGCACATACAGTCTAGCACTTAGCATTGTGCTTCCTTCCCTTATTAGAAACTGACTTAAAACAGTGGAAGGGAATCGTCAAAAACACCTCTGGCCTCCCTTCTAATCCTTCTTTGTGATTCTCATGTCTTCGTCATCTCCAAGTTTGAGAGCAACTTTTGAGTGTCAGCTAACGTGCCACTATCTCACTATTATGCAAGAAATCACTGGCACACTTACATAACAATACTACCCCGTAACCTTGATGTTCGAGAATCAACCAAGTTTAGTGACACAACCTCTAAAACCAAGTAATATTTGACCAGGGTAGAATGTGGCAGTTTGAATTAGAAGTAGTATTTATTTATGCAGATACACAATGTATAAGAAAAATCTTGAATTTGTACGTTCAAACACTTGTTTGCACTTTATTTTCATTTTCTTTTGTAATTTTTTTTCCATTTTGTTGGAAAGTTGTGCGTATATTGAAAAATTATGACATGGAGAGAATGTTACTATATTCAACCCGTGTTGGTCAACAATGACCCCAAACATGATGTCTAGATATAATTAGGTTAACATGTAGAGTGTTTAGGCAGCAAATTTATCAAGACTCATAATATCTTGACTTTTTGAACCAATGACCTATTAACTCGGTAGAACGGCTCATTGACCTAATAAAAAGTTCACTAATTTCTTTTGAAGTTTAGTTTTAAGGTCTCAATCCAATATATATTTTTGTTTTTTGGTCAGATATATATCCATTATCTACATGCTTAATGCATTCTATATATTTTTTGTTTGAATTACTCACAATAAGATGTAGTATTAAAACTAAATTTATGGTACAATGTATATGATCCTTGGTAATTATTGCTTATAATCCCTTTACTGGGTTAAAGTTTGTGATGGATTTAATCACTATTCATGAAGGTAGAAATGGTGACAATTGATTATGGATTTTATTCACTTTTAATTGCCATAAGAACATTTTTTTCTCTTTTCGATCTTCTTAAAATTTGCAGAGTTATAATTTTATATAAATGTTTTTACCCGATCCACTCATTATTGTTTTGGGGCTGAATCGAGTATATATGTTCTCTTCACGCACACGGGGAGAGAAAGAGAGTCCTATACAACTAAATCAATTTGTTTCACATATAATAATTATAATAAACTTTTTTATTGGGGAGAGAAAAATAGAAACCCAAACAGCTGCATATGTTAAACTAATTTGTTCATGCTCTTACTGAGAATATTGTCAAACTTCCACTAACTAGCATAGTCCCTCAAACCAGCTAATCATCTTCTCACAGTTTTAGTTGCTGCCGACCATGATTAAATTCACATTTTCCTTATCAAGGTGTCATTTTTCTTTGGTCTTTGACCAAAAAACCTTGTGATTTGAAAAACTAAGAGTCAACCATTGTAGGTTAACCAAGATAACCATACCTCCTCACTACACAGGTCCGAGGTTTGAAAGTCCGTAAAAACGGAGATGTGTATGAAGTGTAAAAAAATGATTCTTATAAGATTTTAATTTGATTTTGATCTTCACAACATGGGTCTTAACTTTAAAGTATGCTAGATATCCGATGTCCTAAAAAGAACTAATACAGTACTAGTTTCATTTTTTTTAGTTCCAATTTTAGTGGTGTCAATGGGCTCCCTTTTGTCCATTTTTCTTGTGTTAGAGAAAAAAAAAAGTATCAGCACGAATTTCAAACTCTTTCAATCATTTTGCTCTTTATTTTTTTCCACGATAGATTACTCATCATATATTGACTAGAGATCCATGTTTAGACAATGAATTTTAGTTGAATTCATGGTAAGTGATGTATAAAAAAAATAATAAGAAAAAAACGTATTAGAGGGGATCTCAAGCATGATAATAGGCTGGTTGGGGGGAGTCACCACTAGATTAAATCAAAGTGATTTGTTTGGTTTTTTCCTTGATTATGAGAGGATGATAGTGTTGGTTGCGGTGTTCCAAATATAGTAGAATCTCTTATTGAAGTTTTCGATTTGAAATATGGTAAACCGTAACAACAAGTAAGAAATACGAAAGAGTTACAGCAAACAGTTACACGTAAATTGTTTGTTTAAATAAAATAGAAATTAATTCGGTTGTAGAATAGGAACTGTTATTGAACTTTAGGTAGATCAAGGCTAGTGTTTGATACTATGTCCTTAAGACAAATTTTGCCCCCACACATGGTGCTTATGGAATACCGAGCGTCTACCTCCTAGGATACAATAATTTTTATACGAACAAAAATAGCACTCCAATCTACTCGTCTAGTGAACCATTATTGTGTTGTGTTCTCTCTGTAAATGCTTTGTCTTAATGCTGAAATGCAGACTATTTAATGCCTTAATAGACTGATCAATTGAATATATAAAATGAATGCAGGAACTGGGTATTTATAGATAGTCTGGTGACTGTTCGGATGGCCACCATACTAAATGACACAACCCAGAAACAAAAAATCGATCAGCCAGTGGACACATTTAATAATTGTTCTTCATGAACGGTCATAATTCAATTTCGGACTGAATTCGGACCGATCCCGTGGGTACCGAATTAATTTCGGTTCAGAAATTCTCGCCCATTAATTAAATAAATTTTATCCAAAAAGATAGGGCTTGGTCAACCCACACCCACACCAGTACCTAAGCTCGGCCCTTCCCAGCCGGGCAGCGCGCGCATGCGTGTGTGGTTGAACCGAAGGCATGTAGGTGTTCGCTCTGCTCATAAAATTGTGGTACCCCTTAGGGCTCAATCCCATAGAGCAAACTTGGCATATATATGCCCATATTGAGTTTTTTCCTCAACTAATATGGGATTGGTGTCACATCCCACATTGTACTTCCTTTATTTCCATAGGAATAGGTAGGAAATATTATCTATTTAGTGCTTCTTTTGAATCACGCATAATTTGGTTGTCCCTTTGAACCTAAATCTTGGGATCTCCAGTCAACTAGGTTGGGTTGCCATTAAGGTGACTCTAGTGTTATAGGCTTTAATCTCATTTCCTTCGATGTGCAATTTACTTGTTCTCTTGTCAAACCTTTTGTAAGCGGATTCGCTAGATTATCCTTTGACTTTATATAATCAATGAAAATAATCTCATTTGAGAGCAATTGTCTAACGATATTATGTCTACGACTTACCATTATACATGTCACTCTGTGCCCTACTAATTACAGATTGACTATCGCAATGTATACAAATTGTTGGCACAGGTTTAGGCCATATTAGAATATCCTCTAGAAATTGGTGAAGCCACTCAGCTTTCTCTCCTTCTTTATCTAAAGCAATAAATTCAGATTCCATTATGGATCTGGTAATACACGTTTGCTTAAAAGATTTTCAATATACAACTGCACCACCAAATGTAAAAACATAACCACTTGTGAATTTTGTATCCTTCATATCAAATATTCAATTTGCATCACTATACCCTTCAAGTACAGCCGGATATCTTGTATAGTACAATCCAAACTTCAGGGTATATCTTAAGTATCTAAGAACCCTGATAATTGCCTTCCAATGGTCTACTCCCAAATTACTTGTATATCTACTCAATTTACTAACTGAGTATACTATATCCAGTCTAGTGCAGTTCATAACATACATTAAACTGCCAATAATACGAGAGTATTTCAATTGTGATATGTTTTGGCTATTATTTTTAGACAAATGAAGATTTGTATCAACTGGTGTTCTAGCAATGCTGCTTTCATCTTTGTCGAACCTTTCAAGTATTTTCTCAATATAATGTGATTGAGATAATATAAGTCCACTAGATGTTCTAGAAATTTTAATTCCTAATATAACATGTGCAACACCCAAATCTTTCATGTTAAACTTACTGGACAACATTTTCTTAGTAGCTGTAATAATATCATTATTACTACCTAAAATAAGCATATCATCCACATATAGGCAAACAATGACATATCCATTATTTGTGTCTTTAATATAGACACACTTATCACATTCATTAATTGTGAAATCATTTGATATAATTACCTTGTCAAATTTCTTATGCCATTATTTTGGTGCTTGCTTTAAACCATAAAGTGATTTAAAAAGTTTACACATTTTCTTTTCTTGTCCCGGAGAAACAAACCCTTCGGGTTATTCCATAAAAATTTTCTCATTTAAGTCACCATTTAAGAAAGCTGTTTTCACATCTATTTGGTGTATCTTAAGATTATATAATACTGCAATAGCTATGAGCATACGAATAGATGTTATTCTCATGACAGGAGAATATGTATCAAAGTAATCAAGACCTTTCTTTTGTTTGTAACTTTTAGCTACAAGTCTAGTCTTGTACTTATCAATTGATCCATCACTTTTCATTTTCCTCTTGAAAATCTATTTATACTCCAATGGTTTACTCCCTGGAGGAAGATTTACCAACTCTCAGGTGTAATTTTACATGATTGATTCAATTTTATTGTTTATAGCTTCTTTCCACATAGGTGCTTTAGGAGTGGACATCATTTTTTAACAAATATATTAAAAAATTTGGACTATAGGACGTGGAAGTCTTTGCCCTCTTACTGCGTCTAACTGCCTCTTCACTTTCTTCATTTATAGACTCATTGTCTATATTGCTAGTCGCAGTATCATGAGCTCTTTTAAGAGAACTCCCATCACATGCATTTTTACTAGGAAATATATTTTTTTAAAAATGATGTATTTCATGACTCAATGATTGTTTTGACATGTATATCAAGAATATCAGATTTATGCACAAGAAAACGATATGCACTGCTATTTATTGCATAACCAATAAATATACAATCAATAGTGTTAGGTCCTATTTTAATCTTTTTGGGAATTGGAACCATCATTTTAGCCAAATACCCCCACACTTTTAAATATTTGTAGGAAGGACTCCTTCCTTTCCATAAATCATAAGGGGTGTTGTCTAACTTCTTGTGGGGTATATTATTTAAAATATAATTTGCTAAAAGCAAAGCTTCTCCCCACAAGTTTTGAGGTAATCCCGAACTAATCAACATGACATTCATCATCTCTTTCAAAGTTCTATTTTTACGTTCAGCAATTCCATTTTGCTGCGGTGTATAAGGTGCAGAAGTTTGGTAAATAATACCATGTTCTTGACATAACCAATCAAAAGGTGCATCATATTCACCACCTCGATCACTTCTTATTTCCTTAATCTTTTTGTCAAGTTGACTCTCAACCTCATTCTTATAGTGCATAAATTTTTCTAATGCTTCATCTTTACTCCTTAACAAATATGCATAGCAATATTTTGTATAATCATCAATAAATGTAACAAAGTATTTTTTCTCACCTCTAGTTTGAACATATTTCAAATCACATGTATCACTATGAATTAATTCTAGAGGTTCGGTACTTCTTTCAATATTATGAAATGATGCTCTAGTTAATTTTGATTCAACACATGTCTCACATTTATGATTTGTATCAATATTAAATTTAGGCAACAATTCTAAATTCATTAATTTACGCATAGTATCAAAATTAACATGTCCTAATCTACCATGTCATACATTGGAGGACTTAGGCGTATAAGCAGAAGATGTGTTCTTTTTATTAAAATCAGATATAATTGTCATTACATTCATCTTAAAGATTTTATCGCTCATATATCTCTTGTCCACATAAATCCCACTTTTGGTGAGTACAAACCAACCTAAAACTCTTCTTACTCAACAACGATTCAGGCACAAGATTCTTTCAAATTTCTGGAACATGTAACACATCATTGAGAGTAAGTTCTTTTCCGAAAGTCATCTTCAAGATAACATTTTCTTTGCCTTCAACTTTAGAAGTGGAGGAATTTTTCATGAAGAGTTGTTCTCCATCATTCATTGCTTCATATGAAAAGAACATCTTCTTGTCCGAACATATGTGTCTAGTGGCCCGGTGTTCACCCACCATTCCTTAGTATTTTTCACCAAGTTCACTTCAGATACTACAACAGAAAAACTTATGTTATAAACATTTTCAAAAAAAAATTCTACCTCGGTTATATTGACTTGGGTAACCTTCCTCTTGTGGTTCTCTTGTGCTTTACGATTTCAACAATCCTTTGCACGATGCCCTGATTTATTGCACACAAAGCAGTTACCTTTGAACCTTTTGGAATCACCACCTTTGGCCCATTGTTGGCCAACATACTTCATTTTCTTGTTAGTTTTATGTCCCTGTTCAATCACATGTGCCTTTGACTCCATGAAATGATTGCCAAATTTCTTTTCGGAGACTCTATTGTCCTCCTCAATCCTCAATCTCATCAAGTCTTCAAGTTTCATTTTTTTGTGTTTGTGCTTTAAATAATTTTTGAAGTCCTTCCAATTTGGCGATAATTTTTCAATAATTGCAGCCACTTGAAAAGATTCACTAAGCACTATCCCTTCGGCATGAATCTCATGTAGGATTACTTTAAGATCTTGAACTTGACTTATGATCGTTTTGAAATCCACCATTTTGTAGTTAAGGAATTTGTCCACAACAAATTTCTTCATTCTGACATCTTCTGTCTTGTATTTTGTATCCAAGGATTCCCACAACTCTCTAGTCGTTTTGATTGGACTATACACATTATATAATGTGTTATCTAATTTATTGAGGATATAATTTTTGCACAGAAAATTATAGTGCTTCCATGCATCCACCGCAGCAACAACTTGGCGGTTGGTCTCATTTTCACTACAAACAGGAGCATCCTCACGAAGAAACCTTGCAAAATTCAATGTAGTGAGATAGAACAAAATTTTCTGTTGCCATCTCTTGAAGTCGTTTCCATTGAACTTTTCAGGTTTTTTCCCATGAGACACATGAATAGGAACAGAAATAGGCATGACAGGCACAACATGATTTGTAATAGCAGGAACATTATTATCATTTGCTGCCATTTCCGATAAACAAAGATTTCAGACTATTTAAAATAAGAAAGCAATAACACTTTTCAAAGCAAGTTATTAAAATAGATTCAATGTCACTGTTTTGTATAACACAGAAACAAAATTACTGTTTGATGTAACTATTTGTAACAGAGTCACTGTTTGGTGTAACTGTTTGAATTTAAACACAAAAAATAGAATATGCAATTTTTCACAAATTTCCAAATCTGTTCAAAATATCACAGATTGTAAACAAAACAGGTTTTAACAATTTACAATATTTTAAAATAGTCTAAAAATATCAGAAACACAATAAACAACTATACTAATGCGGGGAATCTGTCTTAAGATTGTTGGTTGTGGTGTTCCAAATATAATAGAATCTCTTATTGAAGTTTTCGATTTGAAATATGAAAAACCGTAACAACAAGTAAGAAATACAAAAGAGTTACAGCAAACAGTTACACGTAAATTGTTTGTTTAAACAAAATAGAAACTAACCCGGTTACAGAACATGAACTGTTATTGAACTTTAGGTAGACCAAGACTAGTGTTTGACAATATATCCTTAAGGCAGATTTCGCCCTCACACATGGTGCTTATGGAATACCGAGCGTCTGTCTCCCAGGATACAATGATCTTTACAGGAACAGAAGTAACACTCCAATCTACTCGTCCAACGAACCAATATTGTGTTGTGTACTCTCTGTAAATGCTTTATCTTTAATACTCAAATGCAGACTGTTTAATGTCTTAATGGATTGATCAATTGAATCTATACAATGAATGCATGAATTGGGTATTTATAGATAGTCTAGTGATTGTTCGGACAACCACCATACTAAAGGACACAATACAGAAACAAAAAATTGACCAGCTAGTGGACACCTTTAATAACTGTTTTTCATGAACAATCATAATTCAATTTTGGACTGAATTCGGACCGATCCAGTGGGTACCGAATTAATTTCAGTTCAGAAATTCTCGCTCATTAATTAAATGAATTTTATCCAAAAAGATAAGGCTTGGTCAACCCACACCCGTACCCGAGCCAGACCTGGCCCAACCGGCACGCGTGTGTGGTTGAATTAAAGGCATGCAAGTATTTGCTCCGCTCATAAAATTGTGGTACCCCTTAGGGCTCAATCCCATAGAGCAAACTTGGCCTATATATACCCATGTTGAGTTTTTTCCTCAACCAATGTGGGATTAGTATCATATCTCACATTACACTTCCTTTATTTTTATGTTTCAAGAGGGTCACTTTGAAGCTTATTTTCTTATTCATTTCTTACTCGATTTGAACAAGTGAATATACTACATTATTCTTCTCACGGAGTAGAATATGAACCCACAAAATTTTCTTTAAAATAACAATTGGATCCCACTTTAATTTAGGCTCAAAGTTGATCAAAAACTCAATTTTTACACTCAAAAATTTATTTTGGTCCAACAAATAGAAAGATTCGAACCGTTCTTTCTTTCAGAGATATCCCATAAAATTAGAAGAATTTGGAGAAAACTATCATAGAGTCTCGTGACACACAAATAGAGAAAAATATAAATTCTTAAAGTGAATAAATTTGAGACCAAATAAGTAATTAAAGTGACTTAGCAAAATTTTAATGTCAAATCAAGTATTATTGGGCTCCTTATTTTATCAGGTATTGAGAAGCTTTTGGGCTATAATTTTGATCTAAATTTTTAATAAAAATAGAATGACGGATCGAGAAAATAGGAAGATTATGACAGTCATAGACAAATCATTAGTTAATTGGATGTTCGTAAGAGTATCTCTGACACTTATTCAAATTTAAATTTGAGTAAAATTAAATTAAAACAAACTCCAACTTTTTATTCAAATTCATACCAAATGAAAAGAGACTCAAATTTATACTCAAGTTGAGGGTGATCCAAATTTTTACTCTAGTCGGCTCAAATTTTACTTAAATTTTCGTCCATCAAATTTTACCTTATTTTAAAAATCTTTTGATTGGGAGAGTGACACATAGCAGGGGTAGCAACTCTCTATTAAAAGCACATGATTCTGTTAAGTATTAACACGATGTATAAATTCTGGCACCTCCCCGATTTTGAAAGGTCGGAACTCATAGTCATATTTCATTTTCTTTAAATTTGAGTTTATATTTCTTTAAATATAAATTTGCCCATTATAATGTATTATATCAAATCAAATTTTTATTTATAATTTACTTAAATTTGAATAAAATTTTGAATAGATGTCAGAAAAGGCCTCACACTCATATGGTCCAAATTCCAAACAAATAAAATAAGATGAAATAGCATATAAAACTAGGACTAGAGTATACTATCGAAGAAATAATTTCGGTATCATACCTTTAATTTTTATTATTTTAATGTATTTTTATAATTTTTGTAAATTATTTTATAATTAAAAAATTTATTATTTTTGTGGATGATTTATCACTTTTATATGTGTTTTTATCATATTTGTGATAATTATTTTTACCACTTTTTTTTTATAAAAAAAAATTATAACATTTGTGAGTGTTTTTATTATATTTATAAGCGTTTTTATCATGTTTGTAATAATTATTTTTACTATTTTTTAATAACCACAACAGTAATAAAATAATTTATAAATATTATAAAAATAATTATAAATGTAATAAATAAAGGTATGGTATCGAAATTGTTTTTTGGATGTCATTCACGACACGTGACATCTCTTTTGGCTCACATGAATGGAACCGCACGTGTCAAGTTCTGACTTTCAAAGTACAGATACAGAGCTTAAGTTCTGACTTCACACAGCCCCAAGAAGCATGTGACTGAGACGAAGCTTAGGGCTGACGTGTTGAAATATTTTAATTAGGTTTATTAATTTTTATAACAAACGACGGGATTCAAGGTACAGATGATAGTTATTAGACTAATTGACGTAATAAAAATAAAATAGAAAAAAACCAAAAGTCAAATAATGTAATTATTTATTTAAATTTTTATCATTATGAGAATTAAAATCATTTGAGTTCTATTTTTTTTATTGGTCAATCTAATATTACTCAATTATAAGATAAAAAATTATACCTATGAAATATTTTTATTGGTTAAAAAGTAAATAAACGATATTAAAAAACACTTTTATTGTGTAGTGTGAATTAATCTAAAATTAATTACCGTGGACATTAATCCTTTGTATAGTTTCTCGTATGATTTTAATCAAAATTAGCACATTACTCAAATATTATTAATTTAATAGTCTATATTGAAATAGTGAACAAAAATGGTGGTATAACATTATTGATAATTAAAATGATACCATAAGTCGTTTGCACTAACTTTAAGTGGGTCCACCGGACCGATATATCTAATTTGTATTGAATAAAAACTTTGATAGGTGTAAAATTTTTATTTTATTATTTAGGTTTTCCGTTCACTAGATGGAAAACATCGGAAGAGTTCGAACAGAAATAGATGCTGAAAACTCTTTTTTATTAATAAAGTGCACTCTTTGCATGATTCTATATCATTCATTATTAAAGCGAAAGCAACAACATATTACCCAAACCCTACCATCGATAAAAGGAAATGCGTTACCTCTGGATTCTTTAATGCATATTAGGGACATCCTTAACAGAGATTTATACTTCTTAATTAATTTAGGTATGATACCGAATTTGTGTGACCATTAAATCGTGTCGTTTCATTTTATGATCGGATCGTTTTCAATACATACCAAGTAATATGTTAATTTTAATGACATATTGTTTTAAATATCTTGATACTAGTTTAACCTATATATTATTAGTGAGATGTTCGGGTTGAAATGGATAAATCGTGGACCGAAAATTCAAATTTAAGGCTCCTTTATCTTTTAACAATATTTGACATCTGTAGCCACCATAAACCAACAATCCACCGGATATCTATGATATCAAAATTAAGGGGGAAAAATCACATAGTAATATAAATATTCACATAGTGCCTAATGATGAAATGAAAAATAGAATTTTTTTTTTATGCAAGCATTCATACATTAAGAGTACGTTTTGTAATGTTTTTATTTTTTTATAAAAAAAATAGAATTAATTTTTATTTTTTACGTGGTAAAAATTAAAATATAAAACATGTTTAATAATCATTTATATTTAAAAGATTGTGAAAATTAAAAAAAAATATATGTTTGATATTATACTAAAAATTCACCACCCAACGCTACTTAAATGCACCACCAACCGCCACCCATAAATCACCCAAAATCCCCCCACTGAAACCCACCGACAACAACCACCAAAACCCATCACCAATAACCATCCAAACCCACCACCAACAACCACCCAACCCCACTGCAAAACCCACCACCCAACACTCCTAAAAACCCACCACTCAAAACCATCGAACAACCACCCCAAAACCACCACCCAGCCCCATTACGAACCCACAACCAACAACCACCCAAAAATCCCATCGAAACCCATCACCCACCACCAAATCTATCGAGGATTGAAGTCGATCTATTTTCTTTGTTGTTGTTCTTTTGTCTTGCTGAAGATTGCAACACCGACATAGAGAGAAATGCGAGACAGAGGAGAGGGCCGGGAGAGGGGAGAGGGAAGGCTTTTTATTCTCAAGTAGTAAAAGTCATTTTTTTGTTGTTAAAGATGATCGAAGTCAGGATCTCGGTAAATTTCCCCACGGGCGCGCACTCCTTTAGTTTTTTTTGGATATTTTCAAAAAAAATCTTTTGGATATTTTCATATTTTGATCTTATTTTTAAAATGGCATAGTAAAACAAAAACAAAAATAAAAATATTCCCTAAACACAAATTTATTTTTTTTACTGCAAAATGAAAAAAAAAAAAAAATAGCCGATTACCAAACGACACCCAACTTAATCCATAGAGTTATAATTTATGTTCATGGGTAGTATTATTTTTTGGATGCCGTTAAGAAATAATTGATCCTAATTTGCTGATCTCATTTTGTGTTAGAGTTTCACGTTAAATATTACAGATTTAAATATCTTTTAATATATTCTCTCTTTAATTTTTTTGCTTGTCATATCATTTATCATTAATAACTAAGGGACCCGATCTATACAAAATGGGTCCCGCTTAAATGCACAATAAATAATCCATCAAGAAAATAATTAAAGATAAAATAAATCTGAAAAGATGTCTCTCCAAATATCGTCTTTAATCATTTTAAGGTTATAGAATATTTTTTGGCAACAACTTTGTCAAAAATAGTGGCAAAATCAACGGTTAGTGGGGTTGGTGTCGGAAAAGTTTAATTTCTTTATAATACTTTTTATCACTGGTGAGTACTCCGTAGCTATCAAATAAGTCAAAGTTAAAAAAAAAAAATTGTAGAAAAAAACAGCGAGATAAGATAGTTTATCGAGATCGAAACAGAATTAGGGGTAGCAAACAATGTGCTTGAGATGTTAATCCAACGAGTAAGAACTCGAGTTTTTTCGTTCAATACTTGTATTTGAGTTTTCATAGTTACAATAGTTCATTAGGGTTAAATCTATTCTTTAATGCCTAGAGTGCACAATGAGACATTAACTTCGGTGTCGACCTAGGTGCGATAGGGTTCCTTGCAGATAATTGTGTGGTACTGATACACAATGCTCCCTGACGGATATGTAAAATGACCTATCTGCATATCCATTTAAAATATCAAAAAAAAAAAAAAAACTTCTTTGCTATTAATTCTATTTGGTGAAGTTGTTCAAAACTAGAAATTTTGGCCATTGACCAAAATAATTATTAGTGTAAATTGTATTTGGATCTTATGAGTTATGCCAAAATAACACCAATGATTTTTTGATGCCAAGACAGCTGCCAAATTTTAATTGGGCCCCTATAAACAATTGATTTATAAATTGTTTGTAAAGAATTTATACTCTAATTTGATACAAGTTTGCACATTTTTAATGGTCTTAAAGGCATATCCCACTATGGAGTACCATTTTAACAATACTTTCCCTAAAAGGCACTGTATTCTAAAATCAAAATGTAATCCCACCATTTAAAGATTTATACTTGCTCTTGATTGATAATAAGACTAGAATAAGTGATGTTAATTTGTGTCGTATCGTGTCATTTACGTGTTGTTATTTTTGAGTCGTGTATTATAATTCGTATCGATATCCACGAAAAAAATTTATTTAATGTGTTATAAGTATTAAACATTAATCCAACTTATTTATTATGCATATTTGTCAATTGGGTCAATTTTCAAATTCATTTTGTGTTGGTGTTAATAGGTGAAAATGACACCCTTCAACAACAGTAACTCTGCAAGCTCAACCAATGAAAACGAGGCAGTATTAAGTTGGGAATGGAAGAAACTCTTCTTGTAGCTTTTGATACGTGCAAGCAATAAAACTTCACCCACATAATGCAACTTTTTATGACACAGTTTCAATAGAAAAATTGACTACAAACAACAGGCAAATGACTACCAAACATTCTTTTTTAGTAGAAGACTCGGGCAACCAAAAAAAAAAAAAAAATCGGTACCGTATCTCTAAGTTTTACAATTTTTAAGATCAATTTCAATAGTGCAAAAATTAGTAAATTACTCATACAATTATAATTTTTTTTTGTTATAAAAAAACCCACAGAAATGGTATAACTTAGAAGTGCAATATTAATTTTTTTTTAATCTATGTCAGATTGATTTAAATTTAGGTTATTCAAATTCAGCATGAGTAGCCAGCAACATTTTTGCTAACAGGATTAAACCGCGGGTCTAACTAACTAAACAAATTGTCAACCATGTTTTATGTATAATAGTGTTATAGTATCGAAAAATTATTTTTTTTCTAATGTAACTCTTTGTCTCTTCAACAATAGAGTAACGTCTAAAGTATCTTTATTTTATTAGTTCACCTTGTTTTATTGTTTTTGCAATCCAAGAAAGGTAACGAAATTAATCAATTATTCGTGGATGAAAAATATTTTTTACTCTGAAAGATTTTAAATTTTTTATTTTACACTAAAATATTAAAATTTCTCATATTACACCTTCAACCGATTAAAAGTGTTTTAATATGTCATTTATGTTAGTTTTCATTACTTATTCTGTCAAAAATTATTTCGTTGACATTTACGGAATAAATAACAGAAGTTAACAAAATGATCACATTGCAATAGTTTTAATACATTTTAAAGTTAGAAAGTTAACATTCTTAAATCTTTCGGGTAAGGGGTAACAATCGTGTCGTGTTGTGTCATTATGGGTTCGTATCGAGCATCAGTCAATCTTAAGTCAACTTATTTAACTAATCATGTTGTGTTGATTATTTCAAATAAAGAACTTAACATTAAAATTTAAATTTAAGATTCAATTATCAATTAATTGAATCCACACTCATACTTTTTTTTATAAATTAAAAATTAACTTAATAAACATAACAATAATAATGAGTAAATTTTTTTTGTGTACAATAATAATGTCAATGCTTAATAAACAATAACAAATAATTAATATTTGATATTTATAATACTCTCTCTGTTTCTAACTATCTGTCGTTTAAGGTTTTTGCATAGGAATTAAAGAAACTATTAAATAGCTCTAATATGAGTAAAAAATAATTACGCAAGACTAAAATACCCTTATTCATTACATATTGGGAATGAAAAGAATATGAAAGACACTTAACCTCCACCTAATTTAATGTATTGAAAAGTTAATGATAAAATTGGAAGAAAAAATATTAATTATGCTTTGATTTCATTAAACGATAGATATTATAGAATAAAAAAAATTGTATAAAATGACAGATATTTAAAAACGGATGGAGTATTAGTTAAATGTCTTAATCGTGTTAGTTTCATATTGTTCGTATTTGATACTAATTCAACCCATTTATTATTCGCGTTAATGGGTCATGTCATGTATGAGTTCGTGTTGAGAAATAATCAATCCTAACCTACTAATTTCACATCAAGTTTGAATCGTGTTTCGTGTTCTATGAAAAATGTCACCCCTCCTTTCGGGTGAAATTCAACTTAATGGTAAAATAGGCCCTCTGTGGCAAAGTAACTATACAACTTTTGTGTCCTTAATCAAAAGTTGGGCCCCTGCCCCTGCTACAAACGGAACAAGAGCTACTGGCCCAAGTGGGACCTACTCCACTTAGCCTTGATTGTTTCTTCTACTTCTCCTTTGTGGTTTCTCCTTTATTCATAATAACATCTTCAATCATGACGAAACTTTTTATTTAAATTTAAATTAATATTTCAGTAAAAAATTTAATTTAATAAAAAGAATTCTAATAGGTAAATTCAAATTTAAAGAAGGAAAAACTTAAATTTAAAGATGACAAATTCAAATTTAAATAAGAGTAAAGATGACCATTTGATCTTTAAAAGAGGGTAAAATTTCATCATCAAAGATTTGAGTAAGGATTTGAGTAAAAAAATGAGTCTCCCTTAATTTGATATAAGTTTGAGTCAAAGATTAGAGCAAGTTTTTTTACTCAAATTTAAATTTGAGTCTAAATTTGAGTTAGGATTAAAGATGTTAACTAACTCTAATGAAAAAGTGCCAATCAAATTCTAAAGGTAACTCGTACTTAAAGGTACAACGTAATATGAATAATTTTAAGACAAATGTTGGTGGCGTTTGATAAGTCTATTTGAAATCGTCATTATAAGCCTATTGAAAACTGTCATAGTTTATACTATAGATAAGTGAATTTTTTCTCGTTGTAATAATTGATAATGTATCAATGTAAATAAGAAAATAAAAAAAGAAAAAGAAAAAGAAAAAGAAAATAACAAGTGAGACCAAATATCCCAAAAATTAAAGCAAATAAAACAAATATGTATTGCAATATAGTAGTTGTATCGCCCTAGGACGGATATAGATTTTGGAGAGTCCCACCTTTTCATTATTAATCTCACGAGTAAACTACACATATGACTTTCAAAGTATGACTCTTATGTTAGTTAAGTTCTTAATTTTTTTTTTTGTCAATTGATCTTCTGAATTCTCTAATTGTGTCAATTTAATTATTTTGTTTGCCTCTGTTAGAGACTGCCACTCACGTGACCATATTACACAAAAAGATAAAAAAGCTCAATTGACATAATTAGAGGGTTCAGAAGCTCAATTGACACAAAAAAAAATTAGGGATTTAATTGACACAAGAATCATAATTTGAGAGTCATATATGTACTCTCATATGATACACTTCGTTGATAAAAAAAAATAAATAAAAGAAAGAAAAGAGTGGCACACTTCACCACTATCTAACTGATGCAGACAAAAAGACTCCATTGACACAATTAGAAAGTTTTAATGACTCAATTGATAAAAAAAAAAATTCAAAAACTTAATTGACACAAGAATTATATTTTTAAAGGACCATATGCGTAATTTACTCTAATCTTATTAATATAGTGACTTTTGATCGATCGTTTTCTATCATAGTTAATTTTGATTTTTTCAAAATTATGTACAATGACGAAACTAGCCTACTCTAACAAAAAGTGGCTTGTGAGGATTAAATTTGGATATTTTACAACTATGTTCAAGAAGGACTATGGAAGCATTTTGACCTGATCGGCGTGGGAGATTTATCCCTTATAAATATTTTAGTTTCGATATGGATGATCTATCTTTGATTGAATCGAAAAGAGAATTAATCGAAATATACATAAATTGACATGAAAACCTTGACCTAACGATTGAACTAAAAAAAAGAAGCAGCATTTTGTAGTGGGCGAGACTCCAAATCTTGTGTGTTTGTTTTTGCTAGGTGAGAAGATAAGAAAGAGAGAGAGATGGTTGCTGTGTGGAAGATAATGGAGAGAGAGGGAGACTTGCTAGGTGAAAAGAGAGCTGTTGTGTGAGAGGGCGATGAATGTGACTGTTGGAGTGATAAGTTTTTTTTTTTTTTATCATAAGTGATAAGTTAAAAATTGGTTTTATAAATTATTGTCCAAACAAGTTTTACTATTTTTTGTTCTTTAAAACTATTTTAAAAAATATATAATCAAACAAGTTTTGCAATCTAAAATTTTTTAAAAACTCTTTTCAAAAATAATTTTCAAATGCTATTTTTTGAGATGTAAACCAAACTGACTCTTAATCTTTTACTAAGGTTTTGAAGTGTTTTCTGCTAAGTTAATTTCCGGTGGTTGAATATGAGTCCTCTTACTCTATATACATACAAATCATTTCGTTAGTGTTTCATAGTATTATTATGTAACCATTTTTAGTAGTCAAAGAGAAAAATAATGTAACAGACATTAAGTAGTTATTATAAAAGCTTTGTTGAACTGAGTGGTTCATGAGTCTAAGGAGAAAGATGATGTGAGGCAGTTTGTGGTCAACTAAAACAATTATTATTAACTCTAAAGAGCAGTCCAATGAGACACGGATGAACTATAAATTTAAATATTTGTAGTTCTAAACTTGACAATTCTATTGGGATCAAATCATGAGGGATAGATTTCTTATAAATTCTTTAGTCCCGATATGGATGACCTGCTTTTGATAAGATCGGAGAATAAATTAATCGAGATACGCGTACATTAATTCAAACACACCTGATTGTAATATCAAAAAATAATTAAAGAAAGAAATTGTTATTGTGCCACCATTACATGGTCCTCACACTAACTTGTGTTATAATTCCCATCAAATTTGTTATATGGACCCCACACCAAATGTAATGAAATTTAACATAAATAATAACGAAAATTAGTGTGAGAGCCATATTACATTAATTTTATAAAATTTTAAAATTTTTAGACATTCAAAGTATAATGATGATGCATCCACTAAAATTTTTACCAATTTTTTTTTATCTCAAATCAATGTGAATCATAGGATCAATAGTTCTCAGAAATTTTCATTTAACTTTCCAGTAACTCTAATTCTCTCGATCATAGGATCAATTGTTGAACATATCATTTCCCTTTCCTTACAAAAGTATGATTCACTCTCGCTAAGGACTTGACTACGGTATCAAATTTTTTTTTTTGATATCATACCTCTAACTTTTACTATTTTAAAGAGTGTTTTTATAATTTTTGTTGATCCTTTTATAATTAAAAAAATTATTATTTTTCTGAACAATTTATCTTTTTTTGTTGGGTGTTTTTACTTTTTATCACTATTGTTGGCGTTTTCACCATTGTTGCGGTAACTAAAAAATTTATCACTTTTGTTGATAATTTATTATATTTGTGGATATTTTTATTATTATTGTGAATATTTTTATTATTATTATGATACCAAAATAATAATAAAAATAATTATCATAATAATAAATAAAAATATCCACAATAATAATTAAAATATTATAGACAACGGCCCCTCACTAGTATTCTGCCATACAAACTAATTAACTGATGGGACCAGGACTGAGACATTTGATCTAGTCTCTGTTTTTCATGGTCCCCTTGGAAGTTTCCAACTTGGGTGGTCCTTCCAATTTTGGACTCATGCCTTTGCAAAATATCTTCACCACTTTCCATCAGTGCTACTTTTTTTTTTTGAACAATTATGAGTGCTCCTTGTGGTTAGTCTAAAATTATACTTTAATTCTACTTGAGGTCCATGCCCATAATTTCCGGTCAGGTCTATCCACATCTAAATAAACTGAATCTGATTTCTTGACAGGTCTATCCATACCTAACATTAGGATGAACATAATCTTACACTAGAAATATATACCGATGTCTAATTTATTATAATTTTTGAATTGATTGTAGACCCTATTAAACTTTAGAACTTAGCATTAACTTAATAATTACAATGAACCGAATTATTAGATTAACAGATTAAGCCAAATTTATAAGTCTAGATAATATTATTCATAATTTCGAGTGAATTGTAAATTTAGACATTTCGAGTTTAAAGGGTTTAGAGTGAATTATAACTTCACGTTTTGAGTAAATCTATCATGGAACTCTACTCTACCAGATCTTCTAAGAACTCCCCAACTTGTGTCACTCTAATCTTGAAAGGATTTGGTAGCTGTGACTCAATCAAGCATCCTTGGTAGTTTGAAGAAAGGCCCCATTTTGCTAATTCATGTGCCACACAATTTGCCTCTCTGGGAGTATGACAAACACCCCATTCTTGATGTTTTGATAGCACAACCTGTATATCCTTGATTATGTTGGAAATGGACTAGGGGATCATGACATGAGGCAAAACAATTGCATGCATAACCAACTGACAGCCACTTTCGAAGATAGTGTAGCTCTAGTTCATTTGATGAGTCCATAGCACTGCTTCCTTTAAACCCAACCCTTCAACAACTAGGGGGTCTCTACCTTGATGTTGAGAGAAAAGAGCTTCTATGACATTTCTTTCATTGGTTCTTGAGATAGCAGCAATATAAAGACACTTTTCAGCAACTGCTGCATCTACGTTGATTTTTAATTCCCCTGTGAGTGGCTTGTACCATTTTCCTACTAAGCAATGCCTATTCTTCCCTTGTGGTGTCGAGGAAATTTGCTCAAGTGTGGTGAGGGCTGCACGCTCCAAAGACCAGAGTTGGATTTAAGATGTTATGAATCCATTCTTGGATAGCGAAGTGTACCGAGAAAACTTTTGTACGAATTTCCCTCTTTGTGAACCATAATGATTTGGCTAAAGGGCATAGGAAGAATAGGTGCGTTTCGGACTCACAACTTTGTTTGCAAAATGTGCATGTGACATCATCTAGAGGAAATCTGGTAGCAAAAAGACTTCTTGTGGGGAGACTTTCAATGGCTATCTTCCATAAAATCAGCTTGTGCCTTTCATGTATGGGTGCTTTCCAAAGTCTACTCCAATTTGGTTTGTCGAGGTGGAAAGATGTGGTGTCTCTTGAGCCTCTTTGAGTGCTATATGCGGATTCTGAACTGAATTCACCATTACTTGTTGGGATCCACACCAATCTATCCTCATATTGAAATGAAGGGAGTCTAATATCCAAGATTGCCTGTGCTGTTTGCTGGTCAAAGATGGACTGGATCAGTTCTCTATTTCAAGCTCTGCTTCCTTCTGTTATCAAATTTGAAACTACAGCAGGAAGAAGGTCCATGTCAGGGTAAGATTGAATTCTGAAAGAGGGAACATTAGGCACCCATGGTGAGGTCCAAATGTTGATGGTATTCCTAAATCTCACTTACTAGCATGCTCCCTTTTCACTTAATGGCCTAGATTGCAGAATTGGTTCCAAGTTGGAGAGTCATTTTGATTAGATTGCACATGTAGAAAGTCTGATCTTGAGCAATGTTTTCTATTAAGCTGTCCAGACCAAAGCTTGGAGGGCTGAGAAATTAATTGTCATCCCAGTTTAGCCATGAGTGAGAGATTGATGTCATGCACTTTTCTGAAGCCAAGTCCACACACACACTTAGGTCTGCGAATAAAATCCCATGACTTTGTAGTCATGACTTGCTTATCTTCGTTACTTCCCTACTAGAATTATCGTATCTTCTTGTCTATTTGATTGCAGATAGATTTCCGGATAGCGTACTGGCGAAGGGTCTCAGATTCCCTCCGTCTGAGCATCAGTAATGATCCAACGTCTTTAGGCCGCTTACTTCCCGTAATGAATCGGGCTAGGAACGGCCTCGTCAACTCTTTCCATGATCCAATGCTGTTGGGGGGAAGAGTCTCGAACCACTTTATCGCGGAGTCTCCCAAGCTCATGGAAAACACTCGGCAGAAGAGCTGTTGGTTCTAATGATACAGGGACATCATTTGTTTGTACTGCTTGAGGTGAGCTTCGGGATCTGATCGCCCATCGTAAGTTTTAAATATTGGCACTACGAACTTTCTTGGTGCCTCCATCTCTTGGATATCCCTAACAAAAGGCGATTGTATGGTCTCGTCTTTAGCGTCATCCTGGACAGTCCTGCCCTTTCTCCTGGATTCCAACCAAACTCTGAGATCAATTTTCACTCCAAATGGATGTCTTCTGAGGTCTCCGAGTTCATTGACGGGGCTCCCCTTTTTAGGGCGTCGCGTGGAAAGGGTTGAATCCTCCTCGGACTCGTCTCCCTTCCTCCGCATTGACAGTCCTCGCCGGAGGTCGTCTAGGGCTAAAGGTCTTGCCTTCCTGGAATGATCGTTGAGGGGATGCTTGTTGGCTCTTGGGCGTTTCGGGGCCTTGGAGCCTTCAGCCTTGTTATTTAAATGATTCCTCAGGTCCTCAGTTTTTGCTTCTCGGGCGGGGAGTCCACGAGAAGGGAACGAGTCCCTCGACCCTTCGCCGGAGGCGACGAATTCATTGAGCCGCCTTAGGACGTTCACATTATTTTTTTTCAACTGTCGTAATCGATCCTCAAACATTTCTTCGATCACCTTCGCCAGTTGACGAGCCAAGGGGGCTGATTCTCCTAACCTGATGCCTATACTGGTTTGAGGAGTAAGCCCCCTTGACTGAATAGAGACATTTCTGTTGTCATCAGCGTGACCCTTCCCTCCATCATGACGAGGAGCTTGCAAATCGAGACTTCTTTGCTAAGGACCTTTTCCTTTCTGTCGAGAATTCACCATGGTCACTGTCCTTTCTAGAGAAGAAACTAGGAAAACTACTCGTTTCTCACAGACGACGCCAGATTGTGCGTGCAGGATCTTACACAATATACACACAAGAATAGATCTCTCCCGTGATGAACACAAGTCAGTCAATCGAATGGTCAGCCTTGTTGTTTGGAACAGGGTGAGATCCGGTGGTAGCCTGGAACTATAATGGGTGACTTTTGTGGGTTATCGGAGCGGTCCAGTAAGGCTGAGGGAGGTTCCTGAAACAAAGAAAAACGAGTTAGGAGGGCGTCGTCTGTGGGAAACGACTAGTTTTCCTAGTTTCTTATCTAGAAAGGACAGTGACCATGGTGAATACTCGACAGAAAGGGAAAGGTCCCCAGCAAAGAAGTCTCAATTTGCAAGCTCGTCATGATGGAGGGAAGGGTCACGTTGATGACAACAAAAATGTCTCTATTCAGTCAAGAGGGCTTACTCCTCAAACCAGTATGAGCATCAGGTCAGGAGAATCCGCCCCCTTGGCTCGTCAACTGGCGGAGGTGATCAAAGAAAAGTTTGGGGATCGATTACGACAATTGAAAAAAGACAATGTGAACGTCCTAAGCCGGCTCAACAAATTCGCCGCCTCCGGCGAAGGGTCGAGGGACTCATTCCCTTCTCGTGGACTCCCTGCCCGAGAAGTAGAAACTGAGGACCTGAGGAATCATTTAAATAACAAGGCTTAAGGCTCAAGGCTCCAGGGCCCCGAAATGCCCAAGAGCCAACAAGCACCCCCTCGACGATCATTCTAGGAAGGCAAGACCTTTAGCCCTAGACGACCTCCGGCGAAAACTGTCAAGGCGGAGGAAGGAAGACGAGTCCGAGGAGGATTCAACCCTTTCCAAGCGACGCCCGAAAAAGGGGAGCCCCGTCAATGAACTCAGAGACCTCATAAGACATCCATTTGGGGTGGAAACTGATCTCAGAGCTCGATTGAAATCCAGGAGAAAGGGCAGGACTGTCCAGGATGACGCTGAAAATGAGACCATACAATCGCCTTTTGTCAGGGATATCCGAGAGATGGAGGTACCAAGGACGTTCGTAGTGCCACGATTTAAAACTTACAATGGGCGATTAGATCCCGAAGCTCACCTCAGGCAGTACAAACAAATGATGTCCCTGTATCATTCGAACCAACAGCTCCTCTGCCGAGTGTTTTCCACGAGCTTGGAGGACTCCGCGATAAAGTGGTTCGAGGTTATTCCCCCCAACAATATTGGATTATGGAAAGAGTTGACGAGGCAGTTTCTAGCCCGATTCATTACGGGAAGTAAGTGGCCTAAAGACGTTGGATCATTACTGACGCTCAGATGGAGGAAATCCGAGACCCTCCGCCCGTATGCCATCCGGTACTGGAAAGAGGTTAATGAGATACAAGGGTGTTCGAAAGTAATGGAAGCGGCATCTTTCAGGCTTGGCTTGGCAAGGGACACGGACCTGTACCGATCCCTGACTAAAAAGACTCCCTCGGATATGGGCGAATTGATGGTCCGGATAAACAAATACTCGAGGATCGAGGACAAAATGGGGAGCAGCAAAGGCAGAGTCCTCCCACCTAAGAGAAAAGAGAGAGAGCGGGAGGATACTTCTCGAAAGGGGTTGCTACCCCCTCTGGGGGGGTCATTCAAAGGTGTTCAGACTATGTTCAAAGAACCCATTTACAAGTTACTCCACAAGATCAAGCATGAGCCATTCTTCAAGTGGCCGCCCAGAATATAAAGCAATCCCTCCAACCATGATCAAAAGGTCAGGTGTTCCTATCACCGAAATTTCGGCCATCGCACTGAAAGTTGCAGAGTATACAAGTCTTTCTTGGAAAGGTTGGTCTGGGATGGTTACTTAAAAGAATACATAGAACCTAAGCTGGAAGAGAGACACGCCCTTGCCCCGGCCGGGGAGTTAGACAATGTCATAGACGTGATACATGTATGTCCACTAGATCGCCCGACGTCCAAGGAACTCGAGTCCGATCTCAAGAGAGTAGCATTTACGAGAAAGATTACCGAGAGTGATGGGGGGCCGCCCAGCAAAAGGACCAAGATTAGCGAGTCGGGCATCACGTTCTCCGACACGGACTTGGCGTGAGTGGTGACTCCCTATAACGACGCCCTGATCATAACCTTGAAGATAGACAAGTTCGACGTCAAGAGGGTGTTGGTGGACTCCGAGAGTTCCTCAGAAGTGATGTACTTGGATACTTTAAAGCGGATGTGTTTTGGCCTCAAGGACCTTACCAAGGTTAGGACGCCCCTCATCGAATTTAACGGCTCATTCGCCTTGTCTATAGGCAAAATCACATTGCCAGTTATCACGGGTCCCTTCACCATCAATACGGAGTTTGTGGTGATCGATACGGACTCTCCCTATAATGTGATCATGGGACGAGCATAGTTGCATGCCCTAGGAGCGGTACATTCCACTTATCACCGAAAATTAAAGTTTACTATGTCAGAAGGGATCATGGAGATCCGAGGGGATCAAGCGTTCGCGAAGAACTGTTTTTACTCTGCTATAAGAGCGGGGGTTTCACTCAAGAGAAAGGGCGCACTCCAAAAGAGATCCTGAAAAAATAGCAATCACAGTCCGGGCGTCCAGGAATGGATGACCCCCAGATTGAACCAACGAAACGGTCGGTGGAGGACCTCTAAAAGGTGCCCTTGGTGGAGGGTGAAGAGGAAAGGTACTTCTTGGTTAGAACCGTGATGCCCACAGCCGAACATGAGGAGATGATTGACTTCTTGAGGGGAAATACAGACGTGTTCGCTTGGAACGCAATGGAGATGAAGGGAGTGGACCCCGAAATAATCACGCACAAGCTGCATGTTAACCCGGCGCACAAGCCAATAAAGTAGAAGCCACGACGCATGGCGCCGCACCACGCCCGGGCGGTCAACGAAGAGATCGATAAACTCTTAGAGGCCAATACCATCCGGGAGGTAC
This sequence comes from Ilex paraguariensis, assembly GCA_963454935.2. Classification (NCBI taxonomy): domain Eukaryota; kingdom Viridiplantae; phylum Streptophyta; class Magnoliopsida; order Aquifoliales; family Aquifoliaceae; genus Ilex; species Ilex paraguariensis. Next base: position 479,677 of record CAUOFW020002247.1, read on the forward strand.
AGTTCCCAGAATGACTGTCTAACACGGTTTGTGCGAAGAAAAAGGGGAGAAAATGGCGCGTCTGCATAGACTTCACTGATCTAAACAAGGCATGTCCCAAGGACGACTACCCCCTGCCAAAGGTGGACCAGTTAGTGGATGCCATTGCCGGATATCAACGCATGGATTTCTTGGATGCCTGAGTAGGATATCATCAGATCCCTCTCCATCCCCCGGATCAAGAAAAGACGGCGTTTATCACTCCAAGGGGAGTTTACTGTTACAAAGTGATGCCGTTTGGGCTGAAGAACGCCGGGGTAACATACCAAAGACTGATGAATCGGATGTTCAAAAAATAGATCGACAACACCATGGAGGTCTACATTGATGATATGTTGGTGAAGAGCAAACGAAGTTGTGACCACCTGGTGGATTTGATGGATACCTTCTCCATCGTCAGGGAGTATGGGCTGAAGCTGAACGCCGCAAAGTGCATTTTCGGGTGGAGTCGAGTAAATTTTTGGATATCTGGTAAGTCAGAGAGGAGTCGAAGCTAACCCGGATCAGATTCAAGCAATCTTAGACATTCGGAGCCCCCGAACTGTCCGAGAAGTCCAAAAGCTCACTGGGATGCTGGCAGCACTTAACCGTTTCGTCTCGCGCTCCTCAGACAAATGCAAATCCTTTTTTGAAGCCATCAAGGGGGCCAGGAAGGATATGTGGAGCCAGGGGTGTGAAGACGCCCTGACAGGAATCAAGGAATACCTCAGGACTCTCCCGACCCTATCCGTCCCTGTCCAGGGAGAAATGCTCTTCTTGTACTTATTCGTATCAGAATTTGCCGTCAGCAGGGGTACTTATTCGTGAGCATGAGCACTGCCAGAAACTGATTTATTACATAAACAAGACGCTCCTGGACGCGGAGACAAGATACCTGCCCCTAGAGAAACTGGCTCTATCCCTGGTCACAACTGCAAGAAAACTAAGGCATTATTTCTAGGCGCACCCAATTACCGTCCTTATCGATCAGCCTTTAAAGGCCATTTTGAGAAAGACAGACCTCTCTAGAAGGATTTCCAAGTGGGCAGTGGAGCTGGGGGAACACGACATTCATTTCAAACCTCGAACCGCTATAAAGGGTCAGGTGTTGGCGGACTTCATAGCAGAGTTTTCAGGGGAATCTCCCGTTCTAGAAAGACCGCCTCCTCCCGGCATAGCGTCCCCAAAGAATTGTAAGGGATCACCATGGCTTTTATGTGTGGATGGTTCCTCGAACAGTAAGGGGTCCGAAATCGGTATCATGCTAGTCTCTCTAGATGGGATGATCACGGAGTAGGCCGTTCGGCTGGGATTCAAAGCATCCAATAATGAAGCTGAGTTTGAGGCCCTTATCTCAGAACTTCGGTTAGCCGAGACAACTGGAGTTACGGACCTGATCGTACAGTGCGATTTCATGCTGGTAGTCAACCAAGTTAACAGAGAGTTTGAGACAAGGGACCCTAGAATGAAGGCTTACCATCACAAGGCGACAACTGTAATCCGCAAGTTCGGAAAGACTGAGATCAAGCAAGTATCTCGAGACAAGAACGCGCATGCCGACGCCCTAGCTTGCCTAGCCTCGACACTTGAGTCCTCTTAGTCACACAGAATCACCATAGAATACCTTCCTATCTCCAGCATAGACCAAGCCCCCGAGGCAATGGCCGTCCAGGACACACACAAGCCACCTACCTGGATTGATCTTTTTCTTAGGTTCCTGGTAACAGGAGACCTCCCGGAATGTTCGAAGGAAGCCAGGAAGATAAAACTTAAAGTCCTGAGATTTTGGATCTCTCCGGATCAGAAGCTATATCGAAGGTCTTTCTTAGGACCTTACCTACTATGCTTCCAGGAGGATCAGGTGGAAGACCTCCTCTATGAGGTACACGAAGGAATATGCGGGGGGCACTCTGGGGCCCGATCCATGGCACACCGCATCATGTCTCAAGGATATTGTGGCCACAGATGCAAAGGGACGCACATGCATATGTCCAAAAATGCGACCAATATCAGAGGTTCTCCCCGGCAATCAAACAACCTGCGGGGGACTTGCACCCCTTGACCAGCCCTTGGCCATTAGCCCAGTAGGGGCTCGACTTAGTTGGACCCCTACCTAAGGCTCCTAGAAACAGGAAGTTCCTCATTGTGGCGACGTATTATTTCACCAAGTGGGTTGAGGCAGAACCATTGACTCACATTCGCGACATAGATGCTAAAAAGTTCATCTGGGGAAACATAGTCATCAGATTTGGGATTCCCCGAGCACTTGTATCGGATAATGAGACTCAATTCACCGGTGGGCGTTTCAAATCTTTTTGCGAGCAACTTGGAATCCGTAATTTCTATTCCACCCCTGCCTACCCCCAAGCCAATGGGCAGGCAGAAGCCTCCAACAAAATAATTATCAATGGGATCAAGAAGAGATTGGAGAAAGCTAAGGAAAAATGGGCGGATGAACTATTGAACATTTTATGGGCATATAGAACCACCCCTCGGTCCTCGACAGGGAAAATCCCTTACTCCCTGGCTTAAGGAATAGAAGCAATCATACCTCTGGAAGTGGGGCTCCCGACCATAAGGACGCAAGCCTTCGACACAGGAGAAATTGACCGTCAACTCGGACTGGATTTGGATCTAGCAGAGGAAAGAAGGGAGATAGTCGTCTTGAGAGTAGCCAAGTATCAGGAAAAGATTTTCCAACTTCACAACAAAAGGGTCAAGACGCGAGAGTTTCGAATCAGCGATCTGGTCCTTAGAAGGATAACGACCAATACCCGTGACCCAACAGAAGGAAAAATGGGACCTAACTGGGAAGGGCCCTACAAAGTGGTATCTATCGGAGGCTCCGGGTCATATAGATTAGAAGATATGAGAGGAAAACCTGTAATACAACCTTGGAATGTGATAAATCTAAAGAAATACTATGTTTGAGTATTATTTTCTTCGGTGCTCACCAACAGCTAAGTTACAAGGATAAGGCCTTGGGGGAGGAGTTCAAAAACTCCTGCCTCCGAATAGAAAATAGGAGCAAGCCTCCTGGAAGGATAAGGTCATGGGGACAGAGTTTAAGGACTCCTGGCCCAGAAGAAAAACCTGGAGCAAGCCTCCTAGAAGGGTAAGGCCCTAGGGACAGAGTTCAAGGACTCCCGTCCCTGAAGGAAAAACTGGGGCAAGCCCCCTGGGAGGGTAAGGCCCTGGATGTAGAGTTCAAAGACTCGTGCCTCGAAATAAAGAGTACGAATAAACTTTTATGAAGGGCGAGCCCCCACGGATGTGTACGGTCCCTAGCAATGATGAAGTTGAACCAATCGGGCGGGCCGGCCGAATAACTCCCCAGGTGTCGGGGATATCAAGGTCGTTAAGAGAAAAAAGAGAAGAGAATGCACGTAAGAAAATGCAACTACTCATAAAAAAGCTTCATTTCAAAAGAGGGGCTTTGCGTCCCCAAGAGCTACAAAAAGGGGAAAAGGAGTACAGTTCAAAAAAAAAAAGGGGCAAAAAGTCTTCATCTGGCCCCAGGCATCTCTAACACATCGTTGTAAGGCGAATCGGCGCAAAAGGGTTGAGCAGCTTCGGGAGCTGGCAGAGCTGGGAGTGAATCAGCAACAGGGAGAGTCTGAGGAATATTGTGGTCAGGGGCTAGGTCCGGCAGAACCTCGTCGGATAGATCCAAAATTACTGTCTCTGACGGGTCTGCCGAAACTTGCATCGGCGATGGGGTCGCACCCTCGGCAGCAATCTCGGCTTCGACCTGCTCTATCTCTGCCGATTGCACGTAGTTGTGCATTTGGAAGAGCGGAAAATCTGGAAGGACCCCAGCAGACCGGAGTGCCTCGTCCTACCCCTTCTTGAAGAACTCCTTGTTATTTTCCTCGAGGACAGGCAGCACATCGTCGGCGAACTCCTCTCGGAGTTATTCCTCGGACTTCCTGTTCTCTGCCTCAGCCCTGATCCTGTCCAGCTCCTGGGTCAGAACAAGAGAGCTCTCCTCTGAACCTACAGCCCTCTCCTCTACCGTAGAGAGTCGCTGCGTCTGTTGTGTAATCCTCTCCTCAGCGTCGGCCAAGACAACACTTAACTTTTCAACGCCGACCTTCGCCAATTCGCCGTCCTTGAGGAGTTGATCAATCTGAGCAGCCTGTCCCGCGAGGGTGGAATTCTTGGCAGCTACATCCTCCTTAGCACTGGCTAGGGCTCCCTCGGCCTCTTCCTTATGCTCTTGGATCCGCTAGAGGTCCATCCTAGCTGCATGATATCGCGCAACGATTATGAAAATTTGTTGGGTGGCCTACGAAGGAAAGAACTTGTCAATAAAAAGTAACGCGGCTAGAAAAGACTGAAACGAAGATGAACTTACCACTAGGAAATTCTGAATGATGAAGCGAAACAACGCGTTCGTTGATTGCCCCCTGTGAGCCACCATGTCAGCTTTGAAGTGCAGCGTCTCACCCACTGCGTTGGCAACATGGGGGTCCTACAAAATGGAGTCATCAACCCTGATCACCCGGTTCATGTGATCAGTGGCCCGAGGGCTCCACTCTACGGCTTCCACTGTCTGCGGAGGGGGGATGGAGTTGCCTCTGTTGCTGTTGCTGTTGTTGTCTCTGTTGTTGATGTTGTTGTTGTGGCCTCTGTTGTTGCTGTTGCTACTGAGGTGGAGGAGGTAACCCACGGCCCCTCCCGCTTTGCTGCTGAGCGGAGGGGGCCCTGGATCCCCTACCCAGGCCATCGTGCCTTTGTTTGATCATTCTCTCCTCCTCGACCTGAGAATCTCGGTCATGCACTTGACCCCGACCAACGACTCTTAAAGGTGGGGTGGCGTTGGTCCCTGTTGATGGGGCCCCGCTGATTGACCCTCACCCCCTCCCGGTAGCGAGAGCCTGCCTCTACCTCAGGAACCCCAGATCTATGTGAGGCGTGTTCGACATGGCTACCTTGGGGGCGTCCTCCTCGTCTAGGAACTGCAGGATTTGGAAGTCAGGCCACGAGTCTCTCCCCAAAGTCCCCACTTCGGTGTGCGAAGGAACCTAAGCCTCTCTGGCCGCGAACTCCTCAACTTCAACAACACCCTCTGCTTCCACCTCTGTAGCCCGGTTGAGGTCTTCCTCCAGGTTCTCCTCGACCTCTTGTTGCGCAGCCTAATCGAAGAGTTCAGACCACAGCGAAGGCTTGAAAGGCTGGGGGAGCTCTGAGAAATTTTTATATCCGGGAGTGTAGTTCAAAAGAATGTGAGTAGCCCGATGAACCTGTCGTCGCCAATGAATCTCCAAACAGTAACGAGGTCGACAAAGTTCACCAAGGACCGAAGTGGAGGAGCTGCTTCCCGAGCGGAGACGTCTGCACACAAAAAAGAGGGGAGAAAGAGTTATGAACACTTCTAAAAAATCTTAAGAATAAAATAATAGACTCGAAGAAGCTGATGTACTTGTCGTTCTCCATTCCAAAGGACATAACAGACCGTTGTACTCGGGATCGACACCCCTCTGCTAGGATCCCTTGAAGATCAGTAGGTCATCCTTGTACCCCTTGTTCGAGTCAAGAAGGTGAGTTACGAGGTACATGGATGGGTCCCTGGCTTTGAGGTAGAAGTTTTGTTGAGGCATGACCCTCAAGAGGGAGTAGCAAAAGAGGATATCGTTCAGCCCAACATTTATCCCGAGACGCTTGTTGAGCTCTAAGACTCCCATTATTATCCTGAAGACATTGAGGCAACACTGCCCGGGGAAGAGATGGAAATGGGAGAGGAACTGGAGAAGTAGAGGGGACAGAGGGAACCTAATTCTGCCTTCTATGATGGCTTTGGTATGAAAGGGTATCTCATCCTCGGCCCCGAGAGTACGGGAATATAAAGTGGGGTTATAATCCTCTATGTCTACATATGGGGGGATGCGATATTGGACCCTAAACCTATTAATCTACTCGCCTCCCTTCACTTTGTACTTCTCTGGCCTCGAGAACTGACCTGAGGATTCTCAGGGGCAGGGTGACGTCGGGGCATCTCCAAAAATGATGAAAAGTGAAGAAGAAGGAAGGAGTTTTCCCACAAAGATCCCCAAGGAGGTTTCCCGAGGGTTGGTCACAGAATGGCAACCAGAAACACCTTGGGTTATCGAAAAATCAAAAGAATATAAAAACAACGAGAAGAAGAGACAAAAGGGCGAAGAGAGGGAAGATACAAGGACTCACCAGAACGTAAACAAAAGTTTTTCTTGAAAACTTGAAGTGATTCCTCCCTCTATGATGTTCAGAAGCAAGGATGGGTCTGCTGGCCTTAAGACTCCGGTGAAAGATTGGGCAGCAGACAACGAAAAGAAATGGGTCACCGACGAGATTTCAGGCAAGGGCTCTCTGAAGAAGTTCGAAATGGTAAATGAGAGAGGGAGAGAGGAAGCTCATTTATATATAGTACCCATTCCCATCATTGGGCACGAAGCACGAAAAGGCGCATTTAATGCGCACGACCTCCTAAGTAGGGGAAAGCGGCTAGATGCAATGAATAAGTGGTTGGGGTAGTTGCAGAACCCTTTGTCTCCTTACGACGCGTGTCCTCGGTGTCAGAAGATCGAAGGCTGAGGGGCAATTGATGGGACATTTCCAGATACTCCAAGATAAACAACACGTGTACTCGACGTCAAGGAAAATACTCTCTGCTGTGGTCACGACACGTGCTCGTCAGGCCATGACCCCCCTTCCCCCGAGGAGGGTACTAGGCATAAGGACCTACTACGTCGGTATGCACGGGGGGTTCGATACGTATTCCTCAGTCGAATATGGGTACGTCGGTCCCTAACCGTACTAGGCCCTCGGCATCGAGGTGTATCCACTACATCGGCGTTCTATTCCTGCAAGGTTGTTAATAGACAGAACATTAGCCTGAGCTAGTCTAGATTAGCCATCATGACCTGGTCCTACCTGGATGGTGTCAGAACACATAGAAAAAGAAGAGGACTCAACCAAAGGGGAGCTGACACGTGGCATACTGAGTCAGTTCAGGGACAAAAAGACCAGAACGCCCTTGTTGACACACGACTTGGGAAAACAAGTATTTAATGCACTTTTCCCTTGATGAGACAACATTTAACGCATAATGACGAGGAAGTGAAAGACAATAAATGCTCCTATGACTGAGCATTTAATACATCCCTGCCGAGTGAAGGTCATTAAACGTTCGACAGACCGAGGGTGATGCAATGGTTGCTCGGGATCCCGAGCAGTTAAGAAAGAGGTCATTTCTCCTGAAGACCAGTATGCACGTTACCCACCTCTAATGATCACCTACTGACCACACTGACAGTAATCATGAGTTTTGAAGGTATAAATACTCCTCACAAAAGACAAGACAGTACGCAAAAAATCTTTTCTCAAACCTATATACAGTGTTTTCTTCTTCCCCTCTCTCAAAGAATTAACTTGATCATCGGAGGGGATACGTCGAAAAACACTCCGGCGCCCTCCTAACTCATTTTTCTCTGTTTCAGGAACTCCCTCAGCCTTACTAGACCGCTCCGATGACCCACAAAAGTCACCCATTACCGTTCCAGGCTACCACCGGATCTCACCTTGTTCCAAACAACAAGGCTGACCATTCGATTGACTGACTCGTGTTCACCACGGGAGAGATCTGTTCTTTTGTGTATATTGTGCAAGATCCTGTACGCACAGACTTGCATCCCATAAATTAGCATGGCCAAAGCTAAGGATTTGATTAGTGTTTCCCTCCCTGCTTAAGGGAAGAACTTTGCTTTCCATCCCTGTAGTTTAGATTCTAACTTTTCAGAATTGGGTGAAAAGATCTAGTTCTAGATCGATTGATCAACAGTGAGAGTTCCAAGTATTTGGTATCATTTGTTCCTTTCTTTAGCCAGGGAGTGCCCTTAATATTATAGAGTTCAAATCTTTAAATATTTAAAACGTAATAGATATGAGATTTATCTATATTAATTTTCTTTCCTAATCGATTCTCATATGTATTGGACATTTTGTAATTGTCTTGGCCTTGGTCATTTTAATTAGTGAGTCGAATGATTACTCGTCATAAGAAAATATTAAAATAAATTACACTTAAGTGCATTGTTTTTTATGGGAATTTTTCGCCCCCAAGTCTATCTACCCCTACCCCATATAAAACAACTTGATAAGCAATAATTACTAGGCCCACCAGAAGTATGGTCTAGTGGACTAGGGTGTCAAACGTGTCAGGTTAAATGGATGAAGGGTGAAAAATATATAAATTCATACACGACACGTTTAATAAACGGGTAACACAACACGACTCGTTTAATTTTAAAAAAATTATATTAACAAATTTTAATACTCTATTTTTTTATTGCCAATTGCATTTACCTTAAACAAAAAGATTTTTTTAGCCAAATCTTATAAAAATAAGACTTGAAGGCTTAAAAAAAAAAGTAAGAGGCCATTACTTTTTATAAGTAACTCTCTTCCTTTTTTTTTTTTTTAATGTGGGACAAATAAAACTTGAAGACTTAATAAAAAGTTAGAGGTCATTGCTTTTTATAGACAACTCAACCTTCCCCATCTCCCCTCATTTTTTAATGTGAGACAAATAAGACTTGAAGACTTAAAAAAAAAAGTTAGAGGTCATTGCTTTTTATAAGCAACTCAACCCTCCCCATCTCCCCACATTTTTCAATGTGAGACAAATAAGACTTGAAGGCTTAAAAAAAAAAAGTAAGAGACCATTGCTTTTTATAGGCAACTCAACCCTCACCATCTCCTCTTATTTTTCAATGTAGGACAAATAAGACTTGCCTTTGTCTTTGAAGTGTTCCTCAGCTCCTCTCTTTTGTCTTTAAACTACTACTTTACTTTTTTTTTGTATTGATTTCTTTACTTCTTTTTTTCTTGCTAATTTTTTTAAAATAATTATTAATTTATTATTATATTAATTTTATTTAAAAGGGTAAACGTGTGATAAACGGTTCGACAGGTCTTACCCGAATACAACTTGTTTATTAAATATGTTTGGCGGGTCAACCCGTTTATCACTCAAACCAGTTAAGATCTCGTCCAAAGCTGTTTAATTCGTATCGTGTCAAATTTTGACAGCCTTAAGTACCGGTCTTGCTCCTCACCTTGAGATTGAGAGTTTGAGTCTTAGAATCTCCATTGAGGCTTGGTGGTTGGCCGCTATGCTAGCCTAGCTAGGCCTGGTCTCGAGAGGTGATCCAAGCGCGGTTAGGGGTTTTATAATCTCATCGGTGAGGGCCTATTGGGGTGGTCGCTGACGCTCTTTCTTGCCCCTACCCTTTTTTTAAGCAGCGAAAAAAAACTACTAGGCTCACCATTTGCCACTGCGATAGTGACACTATATTGAAATAAACCCTACATTTCTTTAGCACAAATATCAGTCTATTAACTTTATAAGGGATTGCAATACATTATGGACTTATTGTCAATCCAGTTGGAGGGTTGCATTATATGAGTAAATTAGGTCAATAAATTAAATTGTATTACTTGTTACTTAAGTTGAAGTTTCTGTCATCATTCTCTAATTTTTTTTAGATTCATTTAAGAAAAATACCTATTTAGACCTAATTTATCGACTCTAGTTGTTGGCCTAATGCATCATCTATTGAATTGATAACAAATCCTAATTAATAGTAAAATACTAAGACCTATTGTTAATTCAATGTTAAAAAATAAGAAGAACTATTCTATTTAGATATAATTTATTAATTTAATTTGTTGACTTAATTAATAATAATTATTGAATGATAGTGAACTTCAATATTTGTTGAAATTCACATTCAATTCAAAGTTGTGATGAATTAATTAAATAAATTATATTAGTAAATTAGGTCTAAATAATATTAGGATTAATTGCATTAGAGGTCTTCAAAGTATGAAGTTTGTCTCATTGTGGTTCTTAATGTTTCAATTACATTATTTTTGTCCCCGAAATAGTGAATATATTTATATATGACCCTTCAAGCAGGCAGCGTTCAGATTGCTTATAATTTTTTATCATAAATTTGTCACGTGATACTTAAATATAGATAAAAAAAATTTGAATAACACTTGACCAAATTTCTATTTAAATTTTGGTTAAATAGCTATCTAAATTACACAATTTTGATTATAAAATATCCAAAATTTAGTTAAAAGCTATCCATATTATACATTTTTTTGTCAAGAGCTACCCAAATTTTCTTTAAGAGCTATTAAAATTATTTTTTGTCCATATTTAGATATCACATGATAAGTTTATGACAAAAACTCGTTAGCAATCTGGGTTATCTGTTGGAGAGACAATATAGATAAACATGTTCAATAATTTAGGAACCAAAATGATACAATTGAAATATTGGAGATCAAAATAAAATAAATCTCATATTTTAGAGACTTCTAGTGTAATTAATCCATAATATTATTAGAATAATTAAGTTGAAAAATTAAGTCCAATTAGTATTGCTCTCCTTTTAAAACATTGGACATCTTTTTTCAGTTCCTTTTCACCGGCAACTTATTTTTTAAAAGATTAAAGATATCTGACTAATTTATGCGCATCTCAATTAATTTTTTTTTATCCGATAGGTCATTCAGAAAGAGAGTTGGGTATTAACGGGTACAACTCCCATCAACCAAACCAAGTAAACATATTCACTGTCTTCTTCCCCTGCCAGTCGGTGTCATTGTCAATGAAGTTCCAAGCAAGCCCCATGTGCGCCTATCACCTGTTCGATCAAATGCTTGGCAGACCCTAGGTAAGAGAAAACTTAGTAGTGGATGTTTCAGATAAGCAAATCGTATGAAAACATTAAAAATGGACTTGTAGTTTCAGTTCAGACACTCCTCATTATAACTAATTGGCAATTTCATTCAATCACTGCGATTAGAACTACATTAATTAAGTGTATATGAACATTAACCACTTTCTTTCAAGACTCCTAGACGTCAGCATCTTTGTTTAGGCATCAGGCCCGGCCCAACTATAGAAGCACAAAAGCTTGGGCTTTAGGCCCTATAATTTTATGAAAATAGTTGGCCCACTTTAGAATTTTAAGTCCATAAAAATTATAAGTTATACAAAAAAGTCTTAGTTAAAATTTAAGGTCAATCAAAAATTTTAATTTTAATAATTTTTTGAACTCATGATTCATCCTATAATAATAAAAACCTAAAAAATCAAAATTTTATTAAAAAAAACTGATGATATACTCAAAAGTCAAGTCATAATTCACCTATCCATTATTAACCACATCTCCCCCCTCTCTCTCTATAAAGCCCTTCCCTCTCATTTTTATTCTCACTTTTCATATCAATTTCAAATTAAGAATTTTTTTTGATTGTTTATTTAACTTAAAAAATAAAATTATTAAATGCTGATAGTTTAAAAAAATTTATCTTAATTTCGGATGTTTCTTAATACATAACAATTTTTTTGACATTGATAGTTTATATTTATTTTAAAAATAAAATATTTTAAAGCAGATTTTATAAATGAAAGTAAATACTCCAATTGAGACACCAATTTATATAAAAACATTAGATTTTTTTCTTCAAATGTATGCATTTCTTATAGAATATTATTATTAATTTTGTAATAGTTACTTCTACAAAAAGAAGCTTTTCAAAATTAAAATCAATAAAATCTTATTTAAAATTGACTATCACAAAAAAATAATAATTAGATTAGCGATATTATCAATGAAAAAAAAATATGATAACAAAATTTAAATATAAAAACTCAATTTATACTTTTACAACTCAAAAAATGAAAAGAATTAATTTTAATCAAAATTTTTAACACTAAAAATGAAAGGACCTCAAAATAAATTACCGCTTTAGGCCTCAAATTACGTGAGCCGTCCCTGTTAGCCATTTGATGTTTTTTGGAGTTTTGTGTTATTGCATAGCTGTGTTCAACTTGTTTTTTTGTAGTTGTTGGCTGTTTGATATCCGAGTCATGGGTCAAACTATAGTATCGAATTTTTCTTTTCGATACGCTATCGACATTTCATTTGGGTTATTGATGTAATTTTTCTGTATTTGTAGTCGTTGATCAGTTTGAAAAGTGGGATACCAGTTACCTACTAAACCGGTAATGAAAAAAAGTAGGACTTAACAAATAACCTCACTCAAAAAAGTTGGAACCGTTACCAAAAAAAGTTGAACCCCTCCTCCAACCCTTAAACCCAAAAAAATTGGAACCCTTCAAAGAGTTGGAATCCTACCCAAAAAGTTGGAACCCTTGCCCCCAAGAGTTGGAACCCTTACCAAAAAGGTTGGAACTCACTCCAAAAAAGTTGAAACTCCTACCAAAAATGTTGGAACCCCTACCTAAAAAAGTTGGAACCCACCTCAAAAAAAGTTGAAACCCCTACCCAAAAAAAATTAGAACCCCTCCCCTAAAGAGTTGGAATATCTACCCAAAAAGTTGAAACCTGTACATAAAAAAATTGGAACACCAACCGAAAAAGTTGGAACTCCTACCTAAAAAAGTTAGACCCCTACTTCAACAGTTGGAACCTTTACCCAAATAAGTTGAAATCCTTACCCAAATAAGTTAGAACCCTCTCCCAATTGTTAAAACCCACCCCAAGAGTTGGAACCTCTAAAAAAGTTGGAACTCTCCCCACAAGAGTTGGAACTTCTATCCAAAAAGTTGTAACACCTACCTAAAAAAATTAAATCCCTAACCAAAAAAGTTTGAACCCACCCAAAAAAGTTAGAACTCTATCCAAAAAATTTGAAACCCCTGCCCCCAAGAGTTGGAACCCCTAACAAAAAAAGTTGAAACTCACCTCAAAAAAGTTGGAACCCCTATTTCAAAAGTTGGAACTCCTACCCCCAAGAGTTGGAACTGCTACCCAAAAAAGTTAGAACCCCTATCCAAAAAAATTGGAACCCTCCTCCAACTGTTAGAACTCACCCATAGAGTTGGAACCTCTCCAAACAAGTTGGAACTCTCCCCACAAGAGTTGGAACCTCAACCCAAAAAGTTGGAACCCTATCCCCATGAGTTGGAACCTCTATCCAAAAAAATTGGAACCCCTACCTAAAAAAGTTAAAACTCTTAATCAAAAAAGTTGAAATCCACCCGAAAAAACTTGGAAGCCCTACCAAAAAAAGTTGGAACCCCTAATCAAAAAAATTGAAACTTAACCCAAAAAAGTTGGAACCCTTATCCCAAAGAGTTGGAACATCTACCCAAAAAATCCCTACTCAAAAAAATTGGATCCCTTCCTCAACTATTAGAACCCACCCGAAAAGTTGGAACCTCAAAAAAAAGTTGGAACCCTCCCCACAACATTTGGAACCTCTAGTTAAAAAAGTTAGAACTCCTCCAAAAAAAAGTTGAAACCCCTAACAAAAAAATTTGGAACCCTACCAAAAAAGTTGAAAACCCTACCCAAAAAAATTGGAACCTTTACCCAAAAAGTTGGAATCCTAGCCAACAAAGTTGGAACCCCTAATCAAAAAAATTGAAACTTAACCCAAAAAAGTTGGAACCCCTATCCCAAAGAGTTGGAACACCTACCCAAAAAATCCCTACTCAAAAAAATTGGATCCCTTCCTCAACTGTTAAAACCCACCCGAAAAGTTGGAACCTCAAAAAAAAGTTGGAACCCTCCCCTCAACATTTGGAACCTCTAGTTAAAAAAGTTGAAACCCCTAATAAAAAAATTTGGAAACCTACCAAAAAAGTTGAAAACCCTACCAAAAAAATTGGAACCTTTACCCAAAAAGTTGGAATCCTAGCCAACAAAGTTGGAACCCTCCCCCAACTATTTGAACCCACCCCAAGAGTTGGAACCTCAAAAAAGTTGGAACCTTCCCTGAAGAGTTGTAACCTCTACGAAAAAAATTGAAACCCTATCTAAAAATGTTATAACCTTGACCCAAATAATTGAAAGTATTATTTACAATTATTTTAATTGTTTGATTTTATTTATTATTTATTTGTTGTTAATAAAAAATGGAACTATTTATAAAATATTGAATATTTTAGGACTAGGATTTTTTTGATTTAGCTAATCGGAGTCACCCAAAAAAATTGAAATCCAATCCAAAAAAGTTATAACTGAAAGCATTACTTACAATTCTTTTATTTACAATTTTTTTAATTATTTAATTTTATTCATTATTTATTTTTGGTTAATAAAAATTGGGACTATTTATAAAATATTGAATATTTTTGAACTTTTTTTTGATCTAGTTAATCCGACTCACCCAAAAATTGGAACACAATCCAAAAAAAGTTATAACCAGACCAAATAGTTGGAGTATTATTTACAATTCTTTTATTTATTTGATTTTATTCATTATTTATTTGTTGCTATTTAAAACGTATTGAATATTTTTGGATAGTAGGATTTTTTTGATCTAGGAAATTGGAGTCACCCAAAAAATTGGAACCCAATCCAAAAATATTATAACCTGACCCAAATAGTTGGAAGCATTATTTACAATTCTTTTAATTTTTTGATTTTATTCATTATTTAATTCTTGTTATTAATAAAAAATGAGACTATTTATAAAAAAATTGAATATTTTGGGGGATTTTTTTGATTATGTGTGATAGTTAAGGGATAAAAGAGATAAAAATGTGATAGTTAAGGGATAAAAGTGTGATATTTATCCAGGATCAATCTCCCATTTCTTGGACCGATCCTAATTCTTCATATTGTAAATTACACTTACACCCCACATATTACAATATATTATTTTTTTATTTTCTAAGCGAAGGTCTACATATCACAAAAACTTTATCTTTCCCTCCTCCACCCACTTTCCCGCCTAAAAACTGTTATTGCTCTTGCCTTCCCTCCATCTTGAATAAAGGAACCAATGAAGATGAAAAAGCACCGAATGAATCCGACCATGAAAATCGGGCATGGGTCTCACTTAAAATGGTTCAAACACCAGATATAAATGCCCTGAAAGATACACTCAGACAAATTTCAAACAAGTTGGGATGCAGACATGACCTTTCCAGAGGGTTCATGCTCCCATTCTTGCACTCAACAAAGATACACCCCAAATATTTTATGAAGAATTTTAAAGAGGAAGCCTTCGAGACACTTGAAATCGCGTTCTACATTTTGAAGGTATGATATCATTATATCATCCATATTATTATTAAATCCTATTATTTAGACGTAAATCTATGTTTTATTTTGTTAAGTAGAATGTTCAAAGGAGGAAGTATCTAAAAAATCAGATATTAATGAATATGGATAGATCTACAAAAGATAATGTTCAAAATAAGGATGTGATGGTGAATGAAAATAATGAAGAGGATGTGGATAATGATAATGAGGATAAGAATGAAATTAATGATGAAGAGGAGGAGGAAATAAATGAAAATAAGAATGAAGCAACAATTGCATCAGGGGGATTATTGGATGTCGAGAAGGAGAGTGTGACAGCACAATACATTTTTTGGAACCAAACAATTATAATTTTTTATGGTGCATTTTGTCTCAAATTTTGGAGGCTTTACAAGGTCTGGATTTGCTGCTGGGTGTTCTTTTGATTTTGCTAGTATGAGTTCTTTGCCAAGACTCAGAAGAACGGTGGTCTTGAAGGATCAGAGGAGGTTGACAGTTTTGATAGTGTCATTTTGTAGGCACTGCTGAGGCTGGGTTGATAGCAGGAGAGGTGGATTCAACGTTCTGAAGTGTCTGGGCTCCTTGGTGGTAATGTAAATTCCTTCAAAGCATCTTGAAGGATTAAAGTCAAAAAAGTGTAAAATTGTATTTTGATGCTTGGAAATCTTTGATTATTTCTTTCTTCTTAAAAAAAAAATTAGAATTGTGAAGGCCATTTTGAGTTGGATAAACATAAACTAGTTCATAGTCGTGCGACAAAGTGGTATATAATATGAGTGAGTATGATACATATTACCAATCCTACAATACATCATACAAATTCATTCGCATTGCAGTTGACTAGTTCATAATCGGACGAATTTTATTTTATATTATATATCTGAATACGTTAATAATCCAAAATTTGATTCAAAAATTCGATCTAATCCGAATAATTTAATTTAACTAAAATTTAACAAAGTGTCAAAGTGTAATATGAAAGGGATAAAGGATAAAAGTGTCAAAGTGTAATATGAAAGGAATAAAGTGTAATATGACAAAGAGGATCAGTCCACCATTCTTAGGATCAGTCTTAATTTAAATTACACTTACACCCTTAAATTATAATAATATTTTCATTTCTTTCCTATCCCAAACCAAAATACTATAAACTAACAATCAACTGATTAAATTAACATTCAATTTCATCAAATTAATATTTAATTCATCAAATTAATACCAAGTTAACATTTAATTCATCCAAATAAATATTTAATTCATCAAATTAACACTAAATCGACATTCAATTCATCTAATTAACTCTCAATTTATCAAAATTAATATCCAAAATAATCCAATAAAATTTTAATTTATCAAAATCAGCCAAAGTAATATGAAAATAAATCAAATAAAATTAACATTACATTTCATTTAATAAACATTCAATTAATAAAATTAACATTTAAATTCAACTATTAACATTAAATTCATCCCATACATATTTATTTGTCAAATTAACACCAAATTTATGTTCAATTGATGAAATCAATACCAAATATATATATTCAATTCGTACAATTTATATTAATTTGGTGTTAGTTTGGTGAATTGAATGTTAATTTGGTTTTGATTTGATGAATTGAATGTTAATTTGGTGTTAATTTAATGAATTAAATATTTATTATACGAAACGAAATGTTAATTTGCTGTTGATTTGGTGAATTAAATGTTTATTCAATAAATTTCTATATTATATTGTTGTTGGTTTGATAAATTGAATTTTATTAGATGATTTTGGATGTTAATTTGATGAATTGAGTGTTAATTGAATGATTTTGAATATAAACTGGATGAATTGAAAGTTAGTTTAGTGTTAATTTGATGAATTGAATATTTATATGATGAAATTGAATGTTAAGTTAATTTGATGAATTAATTATTTATTAGATGGAATTGAATGTGAATTTGATGAATTGAATATTAATATTGTGTTAATTTGATGAGTTGAAAGTTAATGTAGTGTTAATTTGAAGAATTGAATATTAATTTGGTGTTAATTTGATGAATTGAATATTAATTGGATGAAATTGAATCTTAATTTGATGAATTTAATTTTAAATAGTTAATTTAAATGTTAATTTAATGAATTGAATATTTATTATACAAAATGTTAATTTGGTGTTGATTTGATGAATTAAATATTTATTGAATAAATTTTTATATTACATTGGTGTTGGTTTGATAAATTTAATTTTTATTAGATGATTTTAGATGTTAATTTGATGAATTGAGTGTAAATTGGATGAATTTGAATATATATTGGATAAATTAAATGTTACTTTAGTTTTAATTTGAAAAATTAAAATTTTTTGGATGAAATTGAATGTTAGGTTAATTTGATGAATTTAATGTTTATTGGATAGGATTGAATGCGAATTAAATGAATGGAATATTAATTTTGTGTTAATTTAATGAGTTGAATGTTAGTTTAGCGTTGATTCGAAGAATTGAATTTAATTTTGTATTAATTTGATGAATTGAATATTAAATAGTTAATTTAAATGTTAATTTAATGAATTGAAACTTCTACCAAAAAAATTGGAACCCCTAACCTATTTTTTTGGAACTCACCCCAAAAAAGGTTGGAACATACCAAAAAAGTTCGCGAAAACATGGGAACCCTCCTCCAACATTTAAAATCCACCAAAAGGTTATAATTCAATTTAAAAAATTGAAACCTCAGCCAAAAAATTGAGACCTCTACGCCAAAAATTGAAACCTCCAAAAAAGTTAAGACCCTCTCAAGTGTTGGAACCTCTACCCAAAAAAGTTGAAACTCTAGCCACAAAAATTGAAACCCACCCAAAAGAGTTGAAACCCTACCAAATATTTTCAAACCCTACCGAAAAAATTGGAACCCTCCCTCATAGTCAGAACCCACCCCCAAAAGGTCAAAATTCAATTCAAAAAATTGAAACTTCAACCAAAAAGTTGAAACCTCTAACCCAAGAGTTAAAACTTCTAAAAAAGTTGAAACCCTACCTCAAAAAGTTGGAACCCTATGCAAAAAAGTTAGAACCCACCCAAGAGTTAGAATCCCTATCAAAAAAGTTGAAACCATATATAGAAAAATTTGGAACCCTTTCCCCAACAGTTATAACCCACCTAAAAGGTTATAATTCAATTCAAACGAAATATAAAACATAATTCATCTGGATAACAAAAAATGATAGAGTTTTACTAATTAATATCTTCAGGTCCCATATATTAAATATCGTAACACATGCTTAGATTGACCTAATTCAAGTAGTTTTAAGTAATTGTATGTATCTCGAGTTTACAAAATAATTGTATTTTTTAAAAAGTGTGATGAGGACAATTTTTGATTGACTCCCAAGAAATAGAAACTTATGATCCAATGCTTGGAATATACCTGTTAACGAATTAGATTTGTATTGCATTTTTGAGTGATTCGAATTCAATTCAATTCAATTATTCAAAGGATTTTATTTTATGTTATATATCTGAATCCGTTAATAATCCAAAATTTGATTCAAAAATTTGATCTGATCCAAAGTGTAATTAATTTAACTAAAATTTAACAAAGTGCCAAAGTGTAATATGAAAGGGATAAATGATAAAAGTGCTAAAGTGTAATATGAAAGGGATAGAGTGTAATATGATATAGAGGATCGGTCCACCATTCCTAAGATTGGTCTTGATTTAAATTACACTTACACCCCTAAACTATAATAATATTTTTATTTTTTCCTATCCCAACCCAAAATACTATAAACTAACAATCAATTGATTAAACTAACATTCAATTTCATCAAATTAATATTTAATTCGTCCAAATAAATATTCAATTCATCAAATTAACACTAAATCGACATTCAATTAATCTAATTAACACCCAATTTATCAAAATTAATATCCAAAATAATCCAATAAAAATTTAATTTATCAAATCAACCAAAGTAATATGAAAATTAATCAAATAAAATTAACATTACATTTCATCTAATAAACATTCAATTAATAAAATTAACATTTAAATTCAACTTACACTTACACCCCTAAAATATGACAATGTTTATTTATCAAGTTATTTATTTATTCATTTATTTTGGATGGTCCACAATAACCTTATCTCTCTACCTCGTTCCCTCCATTTTTTTGCCTTTCCCGCCTTTTTCTTCTTTTTTTGCCAAAATCACTTCTCTTACCTTCCCTCCATCTCTTTACTGGTACATATAATTAGTTTGAGAATAAAAAATATTTTTGTGATGTAAAGTATTTTTTTGAAAAAAAATTTGGACGAGATGTTTCCTTAGGAAACAGTTGAATTTTTTGAAAAAATTTAGTTCCTACTTTTATTGGATCCATCATCCACATCCTTCGCAACTCCAAAGAAAGTGTAACCCAACACAAAATACTATCAAAGCAACATCAAAGGAACGTTCAATTCATTAAATTAACATTCAATTTTATCAAATTAATATTTAATTCATCAAATTAATACCATTTGTACAATCTAATTCATCCAATTAATATTCAATTCATCAAATTAACACTAAATCGACATTCAATTCATCCAATTAACACTCAATTTATCAAAATTAACATTCAAAATCATCCAATAAGAATTCAATTTATCAAATCAACACCAAAGTAATATAAAAATTAATCAAATAATCAGTTAATTCATTAACTCAACGCTAAATTAACATTACATTTCATCTAATAAACATTCAATTAATAAAATTAATATTTAAATTCAACAATTAACATTAAATTCACCCAATACATATTCATTCGTCAAATTAACACCAAATTTATGTTCAATTGATGAAATCAATACCAAATATATATTCAATTCATACAATTTATATTAACTTGGTGTTAGTTTGATGAATTAAATGTTAATTTGGTATTGATTTG
This sequence comes from Ilex paraguariensis, assembly GCA_963454935.2. NCBI lineage: Eukaryota > Viridiplantae > Streptophyta > Magnoliopsida > Aquifoliales > Aquifoliaceae > Ilex > Ilex paraguariensis. The sequence goes on from CAUOFW020002247.1 coordinate 499,695, forward strand.
ATGAATTGAATGTTAATTTGGTGTTAATTTAATGAATTGAATGTTTATTATATGAAATAAAATGTTAATTTGTTGAATTGAATATTAATTTGGTGTTGATTTGATGAATTAAATGTTTATTGGATAAATTTCTATATTAAATTGGTGTTGGTTTGATAAATTGAATTTTATTAGATAATTTTGGATGTTAATTTAATGAATTTAGTATTAATTTGATGAATTGAATATTTATTTGATGAAATTGAATGTTAAGTTAATTTGATGAATTAATTATTTATTACATGGAATTGAATGTGAATTTGATGAATTGAATATTAATTTTTTGTTAATTTGATGAATTGAAAGTTAATTATGTGTTAATTTGAAGAATTGAATATTAATTTGGTGTTAATTTGATGAATTGAATATTAATTGGATGAAATTGAATCTTAATTTGATGAATTTAATTTTAAATAGTTAATTTAAATGTTAATTAAAATGCTATTGGTACTCAGTTTTTTTAACTTTTACTAATATTTTGTTTGGTAAGATGAAAAAATTGTAGGATAAAAATTTAGAAGAAAAAAAGTTAGAAGGATAGATAAAATATCATATTTTTTGCAAAGAAAAAAAATAAGAGAGGATGAAAAAGTGTATAGATTAGTTTTCCATTTGATTCAACAAAATAAATCCTTTCAAAATTAAGATGAAAAGTTAATTATATATATTGAAATGTATGTTATTTGTCTATATATATATATATATATATATAAATTATATATTATAATTAATTTTATATATAGATATAATGATAAAAATGTATCTATATATTTTCTACCCTTCTACTCATCCATCCTATCAAATACAAAAAAAAAAAAAAAAAAAAATCTTCCTACTTGGCTTTGGAAAGAAAAGTGATGGCATCACCTTTATTTTGTACAAATAAATTCTTGATTTGAACTCGTGATTGGTTAGGCTTCCCCTTTCCCGAAATTAAGATTTCTCTTTTGTCTGATTGTAATTTAAATTTTCCTTCTTAATATATTGTTGCATGGTTGTTTATGATCAAAAAAAAAAAACTCGTGACGTAATAATGAAAGAAAATATAAAACTTGTATTATCATTTTCACATGACCGCTGGACGAAAAAAACTTGAAGGGAGAAAAAATCAGGGTGGACGGACGAATCTAACAGTGACCACACGGAACACTACTCGATCGATTGGTTTCATTTCATATTCCTACTACTACATGCATTTTGTCTTTATAACGAGAACGCACGATAGAAGGCTTGACTAGGGCTCTGGCTTTTCGTGTTATTTCTTGAACCATAGATTTCACATAATTTTAATAATCGGGGCAGCCAATGACATTTTGGGGCTTAAAGCGATAATTAAAAAAGAGATATTTTATTTAAAGTTTATTTTTCTCACTTTTTGAGATGCCCAGTATCTAAGTTTAAAATGATTATGTTAATAGAGAAATTATAGATTTTGGGGTCGTTTGGTTGTTATATTATAAAACACTTTACAAGTTTATATTACATTTAGATGCAAAAAATTATTTCGTATTCCTTCCTTAATTCATGCGAATTTTTTTGTGAAAAGTGATTTTGTTTTCAAATTATATTTAATGCACCTTGATTCATGCGTTATATATATATATACTTGTTAAATATCTTATATAAATTTTGAATTATTTTTAATGCACGGTTATTAATGCATATATTTTTTTTTTGGAAAGTGATTTTATTTTCAAATTATATTTAATGCACCTTGATTCATGTGTTTTTTTTTTTTTGAAAAGTAGTTTTATTTTCAAATTAATTTAATATCTAAATAGTGTAATAGTGTAACCATAACAGTCTAGCAGTGTAACAATAAAAATTTAACAGTGTAACAAACTATTTACACAAAATATTGTAATATTACATTTTTTCAAACATATAGTTTCATATAATTTAATTCAAAATAATCCATCTCCATTTTGAATTTGTTACCATCTGCACAAAATTACTGAACACTGTTTTTGTTACAGTGTAATTTAATGAATTGAATATTTATTATATAAAATGGAATGTTAATTTGTTGAATTGAGTGTTAATTTGACGAATTACATATTTATTCAATGAATTTTTATATTACATTGGTGTTGGTTTGATAAATTGAATTTTTATTAGATGATTTTGGATGTTAATTTGATGAATTCAATGTAAATTGGATGAATTTGAATATATATTGGATGAATTGAATGTTAATTTAGTGTTAATTTGATAAATTAAAATTTTATTGGATGGAATTGATTGTTAGGTTAATTTGATGAATTAAATGTTTGTTAGATAGAATTGAATGCGAATTTAATGAATTGAATGTTAGTTTGGTGTTGATTTGAAGAATTGCATGTTAATTTGGTGTTAATTTGATGAATTGAATGTTAAATAGTTAATTTAAATGTTAATTTAATGAATTGAATGTTTATTATTTGAAATGAAATGTTAATTTGTTAATTTGGTGTTGATTTGATGAATTAAATCTTTATTAGATGGTTTTTTATTTTAATTTAATGAATTTAATGTTAATTTAATGAATTAAATATTAATTGGATGAATTGAATTTTAATTTGGTATTAATATGATGAATTGAATGTTTATTTGATATAAATTTGATGAATTGAATATTAAATGTTATTAAATGAAATTGAATGTTAATTTGTTAAATTGAATATTAATTTGGCATTGATTTGGTGAATTAAATCTTTATTAGATTATTTTTTATTTTTATTTGATGAATTACATGTTAATTTAATGAATTAAATATTAATTGGATGAATTGAATTTTAATTTGCTGTTAATATGATGAATTGAATGTTTATTTGGTATAAATTTGGTGAATTGAATATTAAATGTTATTCAATGAAATTGAATGTTAATTTGTTGAATTGAATATTAATTTGGTATTGATTTGGTGAATCAAATGTTTATTGAATGAAATTATATGTTACTTTGATGTTGATTTGTTAAATTGAACCTTTATTAGATGATTTTTTATTCTAATTTGATAAATTGAGTGTTAATTTAATGAATTTGAATATAAATTCGATGAATTGAATGTTAATTTTATGAATTGAATATTAATTGGATGTGATTGAATGTTAAGTTGAAGAATTAAATGTTTATTAGATGAAATTGAATGTTGATTTGAAGAATTGGATATTAATTTGTTAGCTATATAATGTTTATTGGATGAAATTGCGTGTTACGTTGGTGTTGATTTACTAAATTGAATATTTTTTTGGAGAATTTTCGATGTTAATTTTATGAATTGAATGAATTTGTATATAAATTGGATGAGATTAAATATTACGTTGATGAATTAAATGTTTATTAGTTGAATTTTAATGTTAATTTAATGAATTAAATGTTTATTAGGTAAAATTAAATGTTAATTTGGTGTAACTTTGATGAATTGAGTATTAATTTGATGAAATTGCATGTTACTTTGATGTAGATTTGATAAATTGAATATTTATTGAATGATTTTGGATGTTAATTTGATGAATTATAATATCAAAAAGTTAAAAGTGTAATATCAAAATATTAATAGATGAAAGTGTAATATCAAATATTAAAGTGTAATATTACACCAGGATTGGTCGCCCATTCCAACGATCGGCCTTAATTCATCCATAAGTAAATTACATTTACACCCCTAAAGTATAATAATATTTTTATTTTGTTCCCTATACTTCACCTTCAAATAATATTTTGTGTTAATTTGTATATAAATTGGATGAGATTGAATGTAACGTTGATGAATTAAATGTTTGTTAGTTGAATTTTAATATTAGTTTAATAAATTAAATGTTTATTAGGTAAAATTAAATATTGATTTGAACTAATAAACATTTAATTCATCAACATAACATTTAATCTCATCCAATTTATATTCAAATTCATTCAATTCCTTAAATTAATATCAAAAATACTCTAATAAAGATTCAATTTAACAAATTAACACCAAAGTAACATGTAATTTCATCAAATAAACAATTAATTTTTCAAATAAATAACAAATTAACATTCAATTTCATCTAATAAACATTTAATTCATTAACTTAACATTCAATCACATCAAATTAATATTCAATTAATCAAATTAACACAAAATTAACATTTAATTCATCTAATTTATATTCAAATTCATTAAATTAACACTCAATTTATCAAATTGACATAAAAAATCATCCAATAAAGATTCAATTTAACAAATCAACATCAAAGTAACATACAATTTCATCCAATAAACATTTAATTCATCAAATCAATACCAAATTAATATTCAATTTATCAAATTTATACCAAATAAACATTCAATTTCATCAAATAAAAATTCAATTCATCATATTAACACCAAATTCTAAACCAAACAAATCCTTTTGTATGGTGAAAGGGAGAAGGGATGTACGGTAAAAGAAATGGAGGGAAGGTAAGAGAAGTGAAAAATGGTTTGGGCGGAAAAGTGGGTGGAGGGAGAAGATAAAGTTTTGTGATTTGTGGACCACAATATTCGGTTAGAAAATAAAAATAATAATAAATTGTAATATATGAAGTGTAATTNTAAAAATTCAATTCATCATATTAACACCAAATTCTAAACCAAACAAATCCTTTTGTATGGTGAAAGGGAGAAGGGATGTACGGTAAAAGAAATGGAGGGAAGGTAAGAGAAGTGAAAAATGGTTTGGGCGGAAAAGTGGGTGGAGGGAGAAGATAAAGTTTTGTGATTTGTGGACCACAATATTCGGTTAGAAAATAAAAAAAATAATAAATTATAATATATGGAGTGTAAGTGTAATTTACATGTAAAGAATTAGGACCGATCCAAGAAATGGGAGACTGATCCTAGGTAAATATCACACTTTTATCCCTTAACTATCACACTTTTATCCCTTAAATAATCAAAAAAATCATACTGTAGTCCAAAAATATTCAATATTTTTTNGTGATTTGTGGACCACAATATTCGGTTAGAAAATAAAAATAATAATAAATTGTAATATATGAAGTGTAATTGTAATTTACATGTAAAGAATTAGGACCGATCCAAGAAATGGGAGACTGATCCTAGGTAAATATCACACTTTTATCCCTTAACTATCACACTTTTATCCCTTAAATAATCAAAAAAAATCATACTGTAGTTCAAAAATATTCAATATTTTTTAAGTAGTCCCATTTTTTTTATTAACAACAAATAAATAATGAATAAAATCAAATAATTAAAAGAATTGTAAATAATGCTTCCAACTATTTGGGTCAGGGTTATAACTTTTTTTTGACTGGGTTCCAACTTTTTGGGGGTGACTCAAATTAGCTAGATTACAACTGTTTTTGTCAGATTTCAACTATTTTGGATTGAGTTATAAGCTTTTGGTATGATGTTTAATTTTTTGGGGTTAAATTATATTTTTTTAGGGTGGTTCTAATTTTTTGGGATAAAGTATCAAAATNTGAATAAAATCAAATAATTAAAAGAATTGTAAATAATGCTTCCAACTATTTGAGTCAGAGTTATAACTTTTTTTTGATTGGGTTCCAACTTTTTGGGGGTGACTCAAATTAGCTAGATTACAACTGTTTTTGTTAGATTTCAACTATTTTGGATTGAGTTATAAGCTTTTGGTATGATGTTTAATTTTTTAGGGTTGAATTATATTTTTTTAGGGTGGTTCTAATTTTTTGGGATAGAGTATCAAAATTTATGCATTAGTTTATATTTTTGGCTCACCTTTCAATTTTTTAAATTGAGTTATAACTTTTTGGGGTTGGTTTTGGGTAGAGGTTCCAATTTTTGTTTGAGGTTTTAATTTTTTTTAAATTGAATTATAACTCTTTTTTGGTATGGGTTTTAACTTTTTTGGTAAGGGTTCTAACTTTTTTGGTATGAGATTCCAATTTTTTTGGGTAGTTTCCAACTTTTTTGGGTAAAAATTCTAATTTTTTGGGTATGAGTTCCAACTTTATTGGATGAGGTACAACTCTATTGGATGTAGTACAACTCTATTGGATATGTTACAACTCTTTTAGTTAGGTACTGCACGGGATGATTCCTACAATCGTGTGAGGCAGCGATCTCCCAGCTAACGAACCTGAAACAGTAGGGTCAGAAAAAAAAGNGATTCCTACAATCGTGTGAGGCAGCGATCTCCCAGCTAACGAACCTGAAACAGTAGGTTCAGAAAAAAGGGGGCCAAGCGTGTGCCCGACTAATCCCCTCCGAAGCTTAAGTCAGTATAAGATCGAAGGGTTTTGCTTAGTGAACTATTTTCTGGTTCGAGTTTGCGTACCTTTATCCATTTTTCTGAGGAATATTTATACCTAAATTAACAATGATTGTCAAAGATCTTCAGTCTCATCTAGACATCTCACATCTGACATACCATTCCTCGTGCAATGAGTGTTTTCTATTCACGTCTCCTCCAATTGAATGCTAGGAAAATGGGGTAAAAGCTTGGCCATCCGCCGAGCATTTATGCCACTCCCCGAGTACCCAAATCCAGCAGGTTGGCATCTGACACCAATTGAGCATTAAATACTCGGCGGAACAGTTCCTTGGGAGAACCGATCGCGTCGTCTCGGCGCATCAGCCATTAANCATTATCCTTTTATTTAGGCTTTTGTTACGTAGATTAACTTCCACGAAAACCCGGAAACACTTTGGGATTGGTGTTTCTGGGTTTTGTCCCTTTTTGTTAGTTTTCTATTCATATATTCCTCAGTTGATCAGTTCCCTGGACGCCCAGAATTGTTTTGGGATCAGTGTTTCTGAGAATTGTTTGTTTTCTTTGTTTTGACTTGATTGGTTCATGGAGCATTCATTGTTCTTTGTACTTTGCTTGTTATTCCTTTTTCTGGGTACTTGCTATTCTTTGTCCAGTGCAGCTCAAGAGAGAGATAGGATCAAAGAGTTACCTGGACAACCAGCCAATGTTGGTTTCACCCAGTACTCGGGTTATGTGACTGTAAATCAGCAAGCAGGAAGGGCACTGTTTTACTGGTTCATTGAGGCACCGGCTAGTCGTGGTCCTCAGTCAAGACCACTCGTTTTATGGCTCAATGGAGGGCCTGGTTGTTCTTCTATCGCTTATGGTGCTGCTGAAGAGATTGGGCCTTTTCGTATTAATTCTGATGGGAAGACCCTTTTCTTGAATCCTTATTCATGGAACAACTGTACGTGACTAATTGATGAGTCATTTCTTGGGTTATTTGACCGTAATTGTTCTTTTTGTAATGTATATGATGTGTTTGAGTTTGTTGATTTGTTGGCAGTGGCAAATGTGCTTTTTCTTGAATCACCCGCTGGTGTTGGCTTTTCATACTCTAACACGTCATCAGATTTGTATACAGCAGGAGACCAGAGGACAGGTAATGTCCAGTTTCTCCTTTTTTGTCCAATTAAATGTGCACGCCTCATGTTTCTTTATTTTTTTTGTTTTACATTACATTACTACTTTTGATCGTATCAATTATTACAAACACATGGTAAGCATTTTCATTATGGTACCACTTTTCACTAAAATAGTGTTATCCATAACTTTTTTGTGACAGATCTTTCCTCACCTGATGTTTTTGCTTATCTTGTAGCTATATGCAGTTTGAAATACATTTCAGTAACAATGGTGTTCTATCTTAGACTTAGTTAATTCTAACTTTTGCTTGTATTGGGGATCCATATGTTCTGAATTTGTAGCTGAAGATTCATATACATTTCTTATCAAGTGGTTCGAAAGGTTTCCACAATACAAGCATAGAGATTTCTATATTGCTGGAGAAAGCTATGCGGGTAGATAGTTGTATTCCATCTTGTATATATGTTTTTATTGTAAATTGCCCAACAGAAGGATATGCTAATCAGCCTATTTGTCTCTATTCCAGGTCATTATGTTCCTCAGTTGTCTCAAATTATTTACCAAAGAAACCTGGGAATTAAAAATCCAGTTATCAATTTTAAAGGTTTCTTGGTAAGCCTTATGAGAAGTCTCAATGGAGCACATTGGATTTCTGATAATTGTGAATACCCTTTATCTAATGGCTACCTTTTCCCTTTTTTTTCTTCTTTAAATGTTCTTTTAGGTGGGGAATGCTGTTACTGATGATTTCCATGATTATATTGGCACCTTTGAATACTGGTGGACTCGTGGTTTAATTTCAGATTCTACTTATAAACTTCTCCAAGTAGCCTGCGACTATGAATCTGCTACACATCCGTCAAGCGATTGCATTAAGGCTCTCACTGCTGCAAAGTTGGAAGGGGGAAACATCAATCTGTACAGCATTTACACACGCCCTTGCAATGATGCTTCATCACTACAGCACAACTTAAGGGGTCACTATGTAAGCATTTATTAAACCTCACGAAGTTATTGAGTTGTTAAAAGGGAATTCTAACGAAGTTAATTGAATGGAAGCTCACTGTAGTCTTAGATCCCAAAGACTTGGTGGTTGTATTATGATTGATAACACTCTTAGATGGTGGTTTTCATCTGAAAGAATCTCGGAATACCAGCACAGTTATTTGAAATTGCTGAATTCCCAATACATATTTTTTTTGTTTGCAAAACAACAGGAAATATATCCAGAAATAGTTAAAAGCACAATGATTAGGCCAAAAAACTCTGGAAATAATATGAGAATACAAACAAGACCAGATTTGGCTTATGCAGGCTAAAAGATAGAAGGATATTGTGCTATTTGGAACAAGGGGTGACATTTCTGGTAACATGTAACAAATACATGTTTATGCTAAAGAAATTTCTCAATGTGAGTGGAGAAGTGCACAATTAACCTCTGACTGGAGCCTGCATTTCATGTGTCTACATGCCATGGTTCTAAGCTGATTGAAACAGAATTGTCAACGTTTCAAGTGTGCCAAAGGTCCGAAATGCTTTTTTGCATGCTACAATTTCACAAATGGTGAACTGGATCTATGTCTGACCTGATACCCACTGCATTCTTCTAGCATGTGATCCGATTGACCACTTATAATGTTCCTGCACATTGGGAGGCACCACTCAATTTGACNTGTCAACGTTTTAAGTGTGCCAAAGGTCCGAAATGCTTTTTTGCATGCTACAATTTCACAAATGGTGAACTGGATCTATGTCTGACCTGATCCCCACTGCATTCTTCTAGCATGTGATCCGATTGACCACTTATAATGTTCCTGCACATNCAACGTTTCAAGTGTGCCAAAGGTCCGAAATGCTTTTTTGCATGCTACAATTTCACAAATGGTGAACTGGATCTATGTCTGACCTGATACCCACTGCATTCTTCTAGCATGTGATCCGATTGACCACTTATAATGTTCCTGCACATTGGGAGGCACCACTCAATTTGACTCCAGGTTCAACCAGAAGTTGCATACTTCATACTCCTTTGGCAAAGGTTGTTCTCTTAATTTGGCTAGTAGTAATAGTANATTGGGAGGCACCACTCAATTTGACTCCAGGTTCAACCAGAAGTTGCATACTTCATACTCCTTTGGCAAAGGTTGTTCTCTTAATTTGGCTAGTAGTAATAGTAAGAAGAGAAGTGGGAAAGACAAATCATTTGTCCAGTCCATAAATTTGTTTCGTGTGGAGCTGTTTGAATGGTACGATACCTGAATTAAGCCTCTTACAAGTAACAACAAATTTTTATCTGCCGAGAAAAATGAATACAAGTATCTGTCTAGGTTTGTGGTCGTTGGTCATTGCTAATACTAGTTTCTTAACTCCCTGCTTTTGTATTTCTTTTGTTAGGTACATGAATTCTATATAAATCACGTCTACCAATTTGGTCAATTTATCTTCACCACAAGCAAAAATTCCAAAAAATTTGGAATATATGGTATTTTGTAGTGGTAATCCATTATTTCTTACTATCGCTTAGGCGGTGATCACTAAAGCTACCTTCCAACTCTTTCATGATAGTTTCCGGACTGAAAATGAAGGTCAAAGTTAAGCACAAAATATTCCAAAAGTTGGAATGTGTCACTGTCAATAGGCTTTAAAATTTTGCATCACACGTTCCAGGGGTTCAATTGTTGCTCCTTTCAGTAGTTTAAACATTGTTTGACTGTTCCTTGAATGTTGTTAAATGGTTTTGTTTTAGTTGAACTCACAACTTTTGCTTTTGAATTTAGCCATGGATGTCCAGAGCATATGATCCCTGCTCTGAAAGATATTCACAAGTATACTTCAATCTTCCAGAAGTTCAGAAGGCATTTCACGCCAATATAACTGGGATTCCTTATCCATGGAAAACATGCAGGTATTTTTCACGATTGGAAGTTTCCATGCTTTTTCTTATGTGCTTAATAATAGCATGTTGATTGAATTATTTGCTTTGCAGTGACATTGTTGGTAACCACTGGGCAGACTCTCCATTATCCATGCTTCCTATCTACCGAGAACTAATATCTGCTGGTCTCCGGATATGGGTATTCAGGTGCAGTCCCATCTTTCTCTTTTCCTGATATTTGTAATTTTTTTTCCTGCACACTCAGTTCTTTGCAGACAGCAACTTCTAGTTATTAGAATGTTTATACGTTGGCCATAAACTTCTGATTGTTTGTGTTAGGATGGTTCAGAAACAGGGGTGGAGTGAGAAATTTACTCCTGGGTGGGCACAGTTAATTTTTTCCCTATAGATAAAAATAAAGTAATATATATACATTAAACTATGGTTTATTCGATAGTAAAAAAATTATTAGACACAAAAGACCAAAAACTGAAAATACACAATCAAAGAAAAAAAGTCTTAAGTGCAACCCTTTAAGAAAAAGACTAATTGTAACAATTCGGTTACACAACGATTTTCATAACCTTTTAATTTGAAGAAATATATTACTTGTATTATTATTGCATATTAAAATAGCAAAGTTATGGACAATAAAATCTAAGAATTAAGCATAGTATACTATTAAAACTCTCTAGAAAAACCTGAAACATAACATTTTATAGTCACAGAAAAATAGAGATGGTCATTCGCATGAAAATAAAAGACACTTGCAAGAGATATCACTTGTCAAATTAAGAACTTAAAACGAACAAATCTTAAATATAAAAAATTTAGGCCAACTGAAGAAAGACCTAAGACAGTAGAAATGATCAAACATCTACATAAACTAATCGCAACTCGTAGTATCAAAAAATATTACTCAAGTATGAGACTGATATGGTGGGCACAATGCATTATATGCGAGTCATGTCTAAAACATATACATCTATACACATGTATAATTTTTTATTTTTTATTTTTTTTTAATTTTGAGGGTAGGTCAGAGTTCAGAAACTGTTGGTTTATGGGTTCTGCTGGCAGGGGTCAAGCATCCCCACCATCCATAATTCCCCCAAAAGAAAATCATAGATAAGTTTTTTTGGTGTATGTGTATTATATACATGTGTTATGTCTTTGGCGATTCAAATAAAATGAGTATGTGGGTGGATTGGCCATCTTAACTTGTCAAGTCCTTGTATGGGTACATGAATATTCAGAGGACTGCTTTTTATTGTTGGGGCCTTTTCATTCCATTTACTTCATGAGCCTCTTTTTCACATTCATTTTATGAGGGAGTTATTTTATATTGTTGAGAAAGCTACTATAATATAATTAGAGTTTAAGTTAATTAGGGATCATGTTTATTGTAATATGGATACCACACTAAGGGCATATTCATATTTTGTTTCGTTGTTCAGTAATTATAAATACAAGATTAATAGTGAGAGGTAGGATAAGCCAAAACCTCTCTTTGCCTCTCTCATACTGTGTTAAACTTCTCTTTNAGGTAGGATAAGCCAAAACCTCTCTTTGCCTCTCTCATACTGTGTTAAACTTCTCTTTAAACTTGACATGATATCATAGCAAAGTCAAGTCTAAATTCCTATTAATCTTTTTTTCTCTTTCCTTTTCCCTTTCCCTTTCCCTTTCCCTTTTTCTTTTTCTTTTCTTGCCTTCTTTCCTTTTTCTCTGTTTCGTGTCTTCACTGCGTCCATCGGTGTTGAATGGGTTTGCACTGAATCTGTGCATTCCCAATAGTGTAGCTTCGGAGTGAAATCGATGGTGGTTTCGGTGGTTCTCTACTGAATGGTGTTGTTTATGGTAGTGGTGGTGTGGTGTTGCTGTCGACATTCCTCGTTGCTGTTGTAGTGTAACCACTGGTTGGGTGTGAGGTGCCATCGACTGGTGTGGTTTCCGGTGGTTTCTATGGTAGTGTGGCCATTGGGGTTCCTTGGTAACATCGACTGGAGCGAGCGCTGTTGACATTGAAGAATAGGAGTTAGGTTTGGTTGAAACCCTAGTTACTGAAGAAGACGACCCACACGGGTCGGTTGCGGGTTTAGGTAACGGGTCCAAGTCAACGGGCTTCAACTAGCCTCAAGCCCAATCCAGATCCGTATCCAGCCCAGATCCAACGGCCTTCAGACCAGATTGGTCCAAGTCTGATTTAATCCCAGTTCAGTCATTCTTGCATTGGTTCAGACTGGTTCTATCAGTTTTTCCCTCCGGTTCAGTGGTCCAGTGAACCTCGCCTGTTCGGTTCAGCAGTCCAGTGAAGCTTTTCCTCCGGTTCAGTGGTCTAGTTAATTTTTTGCTATTTGGTTCAGCAGTCCAGCGAACCTCTCTTGTTCGGTTTAGCAGTCCAGCGAGTTCTTGTTGGCCAGTTCAGCGATCTAGCACTGCTTTGCCTGATTTAGCCTTTTTTTTGCACTGTTCAGCCCCCCTATGGCTATGGAATCCAAGAATGATGACATATCTGTTGTTACTTCTCCTCCTGTGCCACCTGGTTTGTCTTCCACTATTCTATTTAATGGTCCTATGACGTCAATCAAGCTTAATGAGACTAATTATGTTTTATGGTCACAATCAGTCCAACTATTTTTGAAAGGTAAGGGCCTCAAGAAATATTTAGTGGACCCTAAACCCAAGGAAGATACTCTTGGGTATGATCAGTGGAAACATGCAGATGCTCAGATTATATCTTTATTATTGAATAGTATTAATTCTAATATGAGCTCCACTTTACTTTATCTTGACACATCTAAAGAAATTTGGGACTACTTGGCCATTATGTATTCGGGCACAGGTAATTTTACTCGTGCATATGAGATGTATCAACAGTACTTTTGTTTAGACCAAGACAATTTAAATCTTGCAGATTATTATTCCCATGTCACGAGAGTTTGTGAGGAATTGAAACTCTATCCCCTGTTCCCCACTGATGTTGCAGTGTAGCAGAAGCAACATGAAGATATGAATGTTGTTCATTTCATGATGGGTTTGGAACTTGAATATGAGGTTGGTCATTCTCAGATTTTGGGTAGTTCTAATCTCCAATCTCTGCTTGAGGTTTTCTCTCGTTTACAACGTGTTACATTGTTTACTGGGACTTCTAGTGTTGACCGTAGTTTACCTCATGATTGCTCAAACACTTGTTGTTCCTACTAGCTATAATGATAGTTCATGAGGTGGTTGTGGAGGATGGGGAGGTCGTATTAGAGGTCTTGGTGGTCGATCTGGTTCACTTGGGTGCACTCATTGTGGTCGTGGATGACATACCATTGATTATTGTTGGGATTTACATGGCAAGTCTTCAGGTGTTGCTAATCAGACCTCTTATCAGAATGATAATTCATCCCAATCACATCCAGCTCCACCTGACTCTAGGTTTGCTACACTTAACTGCGAGGAGTATGCTTAGCTCCTGTCCCAACAACAGGTTGTTCTATCGTCCTCCATTGCCACGTTTGTCTAGTCAGGTACTGCTTCCACTTGTTTATTGTCCTCCACTCGTAGTCCCTGGATCATAGATTCTGGCGCCTTTGACCACATAATCGGTTCGTTTGGTGCCTTTTCTACTTACTAGTCTGTTAATTCCCGACATAGTGTTACTCTTGTTAATGACACTTCCTCTAAAGTTTCAGGTTTGAGGACTACTCAATTGAGTACTGATATGCCCTTATCATCAGTGTTATTTATTCCTCAGTGCCTCTTTAGTTTACTTTCTATTAATAAAATTACTCCTTCTCTTAATTATTCTATAACTTTTTTCCCTTCCTACTGTGTATTTTAGGATCTCCAGATGAAGAGGAAGATTGATACGGGGCATGAAGTTGGTGATCTCTATTATCTTGACCGTGATACATCCCCTCGGGTATTTCAGACCTCGTCATCTTCCTTTCAGTTACACTGTCAGTTTGGTCATCCTTTGTTCCAGAATCTGAAGTGCTAAGTCCCTAGTTTTAGTCATGTTTAACAGAATTAAAGATCAGTGATTACCGGAGTTTTCACTGCCGCTGTGAGTTTTTATTTACGCTTGTCAATTTAATTGTGTAAATGCTATTTCAAAAGTCTCATTACTCATCAGGTCCCAGGCAACAAAGGCCACCATCAAGATGGCAAGGATTGCTGCCCTTTCATTACTAACCGTACTTTGCTTCAAATTTAGTGGGTCGAACTCAGATATGTCCTTCAGCTCTGGATTCAAAATTGCTGCCACATCTGTGTCTTGTGAGGCTTGTTAACTTAGTAAGCATCACTGTGTTTTCTTTCAATCAAGAGTTAATAACCGTGTATCGAGTCTATTTGTTTTGGTTCATTCAGATGTATAGGGTCCAATAAAAAATATTTTATCTAATAAATTTTCTTATTTTATGTCATTTGTGGATGATTATTCTCGTGTGACTTGGTTATTTTCTTATGAAAGTCTGTTCTGAATTATGCTCTATATTTGAGAACTTTTGTTAAGAAGTAAAAACATAATATGGTTGTCGCATGGAGACATTGCAACTCTGTTTCTGAGATCTGAAGATCAACTTGCAGACATGTTTACCAAAGCATTGAATCGTTCTCGTCTTGCGGATATTTATTCTAAGTTTGGATTATATGATATCTATAGTCCAGCTTGAGAGGGAGTGTTGAGAAAGCTATTATAATATAATTAGGGTTTATGTTTATTGTAATATGTATACCACACTAAGGGTATACTCGTATTTTGTTTCGTTGTTTAGTAACTATAAATACAAGATTAATAGTGAGAGGTAGGGTAAGTCAAAACCTCTCTTTACCTCTCTCATATCGTATTAAGTTTCTCTGTAAACTTAATAGTATAAGCTGCCAGTGGCAGATATATTACTTCCCAGTCTCCAATAGTCCACTTTTGCTTCTTTATCAATTTCTTATAATTTCTTTTAAATATATGGTTTATCTTAAAGAGATTCATTGGTTTGTCTCGTGGGAAGAACCAGTTGTATTTTTCGTTGCTTTAGTTTTTCGTTTACCAATTGACTAATCGGTCTAAAAGGTGGTTGTCATCTTTTAGGGATTTTAAGGGTGGTGCAGTTGATGGAAGAAAGAGGTTGACATGTTGTGACAAATAAAATTTTGTAAAGATTGTATACCTACATGCCAAACTGATATGGTCTAAGTCATAAACATAATCGAATGTAATAATGGTAATAAGGAAGAAACACTTCTAAAAAAACTAAAAGATTAACTCCTGTATATATGTAGATTAAAAGAAACAAAGTTTAAACTACAAAAACAAAGAACAAGTAACCTAAAAGAGGTCTAACATGGCGTGGGCTTTAGAGAGAAGAGTAAAATGCCCAAAATGATCACCTGAACTATGCCTTGACTTGGGAGATGTTTGTGTAGAATCAGTTCTCTGGGAATGCTCCCCATGTTGGAAAAACTTTTTCGAAATCTGGTCGAGACAGAAAATATTTAATATGAACATACCAGCAGCTTATGATCTCGTTTTTGGGTGTTTTTCAAGGCTTCTGTGTACTTTGAAATGAGCAGAATCAGCTCTGTAGTGGCATAATGTTATTGAAAAATAGAATGGCGGGCCAATTTTGTCATCCATGACATGGGAATGCCACCTGATACCTCTGGTTTATGATTTAAGTGCAGTGTCCATAAGGATGTGTAATCCTAATTACTCTGTAGACTATCAGGATATCATCCTGGTTTTGGTCAATTTACAGGCATGAAAATTTAGATGAGAAGTTGACACCTATCATATTATCTTGATTCCTTACCCTGTCACCACCAACTATTACAGACTATGGCATGGTCGGTGGAACTTGGACTCGACTTGAACTGAAATCACTGTATTTCCAGTAGCATTCGAATTAAGTCTGTCTATTGGAGCATAAATAGTGGCGTGTTTTTGTTGCTCAAGACTTCTACTATGTTTGTTATAAAGTAGTTAAGAACAAAAATTTGGCGTTGTTGATTTTAAGATGCTACATAACCAACTTATGTGTCATGACTGCTATTGCGATGAAAACCATTTTTTATGAGATGTTTGAGTTCCCCATCCAAAGTATGACTACACAACGTAACAACTTGAGAAGCTGAGGAAGATTTGAGCCACAATAATGGTTCTCACTCTCTAGTTTTTTTGGTGCATCTGGCTGATCATATACCTTGTGATTAATTTTCTGTCCAGTGGAGATACTGATGCGGTGGTTCCCTTGACTGCAACTCGTTATTCCATTGATGCTTTGAAGCTTCCAACTATTACCAACTGGTACCCATGGTATGACAATGAAAAGGTTAGTTAGTTTCAAGGAAGAGCAATAATCTTTACTATTTCTCCATAGTGTTTATGGCAATCCTTATTATCACATTTTCCCTACCCAGTTAGTGGGGGATCTTGGCCCTCTTCTTCAAGTATATATCGGTTATTTTGTTGATAGTTCTTGCTACCTCTTTTCCCTTTTTGTTTGTTAGAGTATGTGTGATTCATATATTACTGTGTGCACAATGACAAGGAGGTAGATGCCGGAGTGGGATTTGTATAAAGGGGACGTTGATTAGTTGGGGGTGCGGGGGCAATGCCCCCGCGGTACGGTACAGGGGTATTTTTATAAATATGTCCGTATTAGGGTTATATAAATACTTAAGATGTAACCCTACTTTTAATAATGAAAAAGAACAGCCGCTCGCTCTCGTGGATGTAGGCACATTGCCGAACCATGTAAATCTCTGTGTGTTATTTTCTCTTGCTTTTTTAATTGTTTGATTCCTTATTATTCACCATAATTACTGCACGATCACAACATTGTTATCAGTATCTCATACCAGAATATCTTCAAATACGAATAGTGTTAGTAAAAACGGATTAATAAAGTTGTAATTAGTTGTCTACTCGTATAATTTCATAGTGGTAATCTGGTGAAGGTGTCAAAAGACTCAAAACAAGAACTATTAACACATGGTTATGGTTTTTACTGATATGGCGAAAATATATGCTCATTTTTGTCGCCTATTTTTCTTCTTCTTCTTTCATAATATAGGTTGGCGGTTGGAGCCAAGTATACGAAGGATTAACCCTTGTAATAGTAACTGGAGCAGGACACGAGGTTCCACTGTATCGCCCTCGACTAGCTTATATTCTTTTCAGATCATTCTTGGAGAACAAGCCAATGCCAAGCTGATTCATCAACAATTTGCAAAAGTGCATACATATATTTGGGGGTTTGTAAATAAAGAAATAAGAGGGTAATGCCCCTCCGAGCAGCCCCCCATTCTTGCCTGCAACAATTTCACCTTTTCGGTTTCAGTTCAGCATCCATCGTTACTTGTAGCCGACGATTAGCTTGGACTGTAATCGATTTTCTGGATTTACTTTTACATTTTGAATTCATAAAATCATGTATATGACAACAATTGTGTACAACATATGATTCTTCAACACATGTATCTTTGGTTACTTATGAATATAAATCTGATCTGTTACAGATTAAAAAAAAACAGTTACTTATGTAAAATTTAAATTTTATGTTGATGAATAGTTTGACTTTTCACTTGAGTTAGACTAGTTTGGCTTTTTTAGGCTGCTCGACACAAAATAGGGCCAAAAATGAAATTTTAAATGGGGTCTTATTAATTTTACAATAAAATTTAAATTATTACAAAATATTATTTATATTATTGTCATTTGAGAAATGAAAATATTTATTAGATTTCGGTATTTATGTTTTGTTAATATGTTTTTTCAATAGATGGTATAATTAATTTGAATAAAGCGTGATACCTAATATAATGGTAAGATAAAATTTTATTAAATTTAATGTTAAACTAATTAATGAAAATAAATAAAAAAAATAAATAAAATTATAATTAATAAAACTTAAGCTAAATATCATAGACTCAAATGGTATTTTATGTCGTTGTTAACAACATAAATTGACAATCTCAAATTCAACTGGGCCAGACCCAATAAATCATGTAAGCCCAAGTCAACTAAAAGATAGGTCAAACTCAGTCCAAGATTCAAGGAATCCAAGAAAATTAAACCACGTGGAAAGCAATTATCGGGATACTCACTCTCGAAAATCAAGACAATCTTTTATGACACTTAACTTTTGTAGCAATTCAGAGAATTAACATCTTTGCGCTTAAATCACTGCCTCAACTAAGACTTTGTGCCTATAAATTTTAGGTTTTTTCCATTGAGAAGAGCATTTCTACATCTGTCTACCCACACACATAGCTTCTCTTTCTCTCTCGCTCCTAGCTATTGTATTCCTCTCGGAGTTAACCATTGTTCTCTCTCTCGATTATCATACTTTATCAATAAAGGTCCCCCAATCACCGTTGCCCTTTCCCGGAGTGGAGTAGGTCATCCGGATCAAACCACTATATATCTGTGTGCTGACCCGATATTTACATTATTGCTATTGATTACATTATTAATTGTTTATTAATTACACTTTATCACACATTCAACTGTTGCTCTTGCATAAGACTATTTTGTGCATCATAATAAATGCTCAACAAACTCAAATAAATTTTAAAAACTCTAAATCTTATTTTTTTGATGTACTAAAATAAAGTTGAACTTCATTAAATATATATCTAAAAATTTTATCTAAACATTAGACTTAACTGTACCTCTATAAAATGGGGCCCTAATTATTTGAGGGTGTCTAAAATGGCGGCTTCAATGGCTCTATGATTGAGCTGACTCTGATAATTATTTGATGCTAACTAGCTTATTCAGTTTTTTTTTTGATTGACAGAAAGATGAAGAATATAGAAGAAGAGAACACGTGAACTGTTTCTCATTGACCATTCAATGAGATATTACATCAAGGCATTTATAGAGGAGCTATACAGAGATCTAATTAATTAACTAACTGATTCTCTAATTAGTTTAATGACAACTGTAAGTTATGAATTCTATTACAAGTCTGTTAGCCAAGTATTACTGAAGTGGCCTTTGAGTGCTGAGTTGGTTGTGGTTGTGAAGGTTTTGGGTTTATAAATTCTAGGTTTAGATATGGTTTGCATGGGGTGAAGATTAGGTTATGATGGTGAGGACCTGGGATGTTAGTAGTTATGGAGTGTTTAGAGAATTCTGATGATTTGACAAGTGTGACTGAGAAGAACAAGGTTCAGAGGATGAAAGAAGAGGAGATGCAAGATAGGAATTAGTTGAAGTAGTAGTTTGTACATGACCCAAAATGGATGGTTTTCTAGATGAGGAAGTGCTAAGAGTCTGAGAATGGGTTAGTTCAGTAAATGGAAACCTGTCCTCATAAAAAATGACATGCCTAGAGACATAGACATGATCAATAGAGGGATCAAAACAAAGATACCCTTTATAGTTCACAACATAGCCTAGAAGAACACAACATTTGGTTTTTGGTTGTAATTTGTGGTGAGTATATGGTCTGAGATATGGAAAACAAGCACATCCAAACACTTTGAGGTGACTGTAATCTGGATTGGTACCAAAGAGAAGTTGATAAGGGGATTGGTTTCTTGTATTTGGACTAGGTAACGTATTAATAAGAAAGGTAGCTGTAGCAAAGGCATGGTACCAAAATTTAAGGGGTAAGGTTGCTTTAGAAAGGAAGGGAAGTGCAGTTTCAGTGATGCGTATGTACATTCTTTCTACAATGTCATTTTGTTGTGGAGTATAGGGGCATGATTTTAAATGTTGGATACCATGTTTTTCAAAAAACTGTTGCATGGTAAAATTACAATATCCTCCACCACCATCAGTGTGAAGCTGTTTAATTCTAGAACTCAGAACATTTTCAGCATAGCTTCTGAATTTAGTAAAGACCATACATACTTTAGAGTCTAGACTTTAGACTAAGAGGAAAAATCCATGTAAATATACTCTTTTCATCAATAAAGGAGACAGTGTTGACAAACACATGGAACATAGTGTGATCTTTTAAGATTTGAAGTAAATAAGACCTGTTGAACCACAATGGCCCAATCTATCATGCCAAGTTTGTTGAGAGACATTATTGCCAAGATTTGCATTCACAGTAGAACCAAGTTGAGTAGAAGCTGAAGAATTGATGGTTTTGACTAGATAAAGGCCATTCTCAGTCGTGTCTTGGTAGCGAATTTCCTAGAAACCTTGTCCTAGATTTGGAAGCCAAATGAATCAAAAATAATTTTACAATTATTATCAGACATAACTGATGAACTGAGAGGAGATTTGATGTAATAGTTGGGACATGGAGAATATTATTTAACATGAAGGAATTGAAACCTGTAAAAAGAACACCTTGACCTGTGTTTGAGATGTTTAGTCCTTGACCATTGCCAATAGCCATAGTCTCTGGTCCAAAATATTCATTTGACAGAGAAAGGTTTCCCAAATTAGGGGTGATATGAGAATTGACTCCTTTATCAGTGAGCCAAACGTCAGATGATTGCTGTTGAGTGTTGTAGTTTGTAGTTAACGCTGAGAGATGAGCTGATGGATTTCTGCCTTGATAGGAGAAGTACATCCTATGATAACAGTCCAATGCACTATGATTGGGCTTTCCACAAATTTGGCGTGTAACTTTCCCTTGCTGAGTTTGAAAATTCTAATTTTGTGATTTCTAAAAATTTCCTTGTGAAAAACTTGTAGAAGAAAATCGTGATCCAGGATTCTAATAACCATGTGGTGCTCCAGAATTATGATAACCATATGGTGAAGGACTAAAGTTTCCTCTTCCAGAATAATTTGTTCTTCATTTTCCATTGTTTCTTCCTCGACCTCTATTATTACCTCTTTCTCTTCCATTTGAAAACTGATTGTATCCTTGCGTAAAGGCTGCCATAACAGTTGGAAGATGATTTTGTGTCTAATTACTTTTCTCGAGTTTCAATTGCTGCTTCTTCAATTTGTAACAGAAAATGTAATTCTTCCAAAGTAATTGGATGTGATCGTGTTCTGATTGAAGTGCACAATGNCTAACTAACTAACTAACTGATTCTCTAATTAGTTACAAGTCTGTTAGCCAAACATTGCTGAAGTGGCCTTTGAGTTCTGGACTGGCTGCGTTACTATCCTGCACCATCAGTGGAGTGTACACTGTTAACAGAAGTAACTAGCTCATTGAGTTGAGTTCAAACTAAACTCGAGTAAACAATGCATCGCTTATCAAGTTCAAATNGCGTTACTATCCTGCACCATCAGTGGAGTGTACACTGTTAACAGAAGTAACTAGCTGATTGAGTTGAGTTCAAACTAAACTCGAGTAAACAATGCATCGCTTATCAAGTTCAAGTNAACAAGGTAGGCAAGTGTCGATTAATAGACACCTAACCACGGCCCCAGGAGGTACTTCGCTATCATCCTTTGTTTTGCCCACCTCCATTAGACGAGTCATACTCAAATATGAATCAACCGAGGACCTAGAGTCTTAGTATAATACTACTTCGAACAAACATGAGCTAATCATAAGGATCTAGGAGCAAGAGTCCTGGTCTAACTTTACCTCAAATATCTAGGAGCTGGTGATGAGGTCCATCCTATCATCACCTAGAGCTCAACTTCCTTTGAGACACAAATTCCTATTACTATACATAAAGGCCTTTGGATACCAAGTAAGTACATTTAATCCTAGCTTATTGACTCTACACTCTTCTTCGACTTGCGATCTGACTTAAGCGTTGAAGTCTCTTTGGATGCCTCCGGTCATTGGTTCACCAAAGTGTTTTCTTACCTTGCAGGTTACTCAAGGCTTTCTCACCTTCCTCTCCGTCCGAATGGGGTGGTGACTCCTTGTGCGGAACTTTCTCCGCACAGGAACCAACAACATATGATAAAGCAATAGGACACAAAGTTGCATTTATCAGAGTTATGAGAGCTTGCTCTTGAGTTATCTAGATCTGAAAATCTGGATTAATTTGAGTAGTAATCTGTCCACTTTCATCACTCAAGAACTGTGTAGGACATTCAGTCAATCGATCCACATATCGAAGCAGATTGTGTGCACGCAAGATTGCGGTGATATCAAGAAGTTTGTTGCATCTAATCGAATAGAGATTAGATTGCAAATGTTTGATAACAAGGAAATTGGAGAATGAGAAAGGCTCGAAGAAGAAGACGAAGAAGAATTAACTGGACAAGATGAGGTAAAAGATGTAGAAGATGAATTATATGTAGTGAAAGTTGCAGCCGCCATTGATGAACTGAATAGCTTCACGTATCAAGCTCTGATACCATGACAGAAAGATGAAGAATATAGAAGAAGAAGAGAACACGTGAATTGTTTCTCATTGATCATTCAAGTGAGATTACATCAAAGTATTTATAGAAGATCTATACAGAGATCTAACTAACTAACTAACTAACTGATTCTCTAATTAGTTACAAGTCTGTTAGCCAAACATTGCTGAAGTGGCCTTTGAGTTCTGGACTGGCTGCGTTACTATCCTGCACCATCAGTGGAGTGTACACTGTTAACAGAAGTAACTAGCTGATTGAGTTGAGTTCAAACTAAACTCGAGTAAACAATGCATCGCTTATCAAGTTCAAGTTTGAATCAAAAGAACTTTTAACGAATCCATTGGGCACTTGAGAAACTAGTGGAGCCGAAAAGGAAATGGAACAAGGCCGGCATAAACAAAGCAAAGATCACAAAAGATAAGACACAAAAGAGATCAACTACAAATATTCTATTCTATCCCCCACCCAAAAGAAAACCTAATTCTGCTCCTCATCATGCTTCAAAAAGAAGCAAAAATGGGCTCCATGCCTTAAAGGAATCTTTAGATGAGTTTACCAAAATAACCCTTGTTCTTTGCTTGCCTTCACCCGCAGCACTATGAACTGATTCCTCTCTCCTAGCTTTCCTGATTAGTTGTTCAGTAACACTAGGAAGGTTACTGCTGTGAAACGAAGAAAGAGGAATCAAATAAGGAATCAGTTGAGACCTTCAATCTTGGCTAATCACATTAATCTAACCTTGGTGAAAGGGGCATACCCCAATCAAGGTCGTTCCGTTTTGTTCCGCTTTCAGTTTTATCTCGCTTCACTTCATCTATTGACTATTGATTTTTTGAGCCTAATAAATACAAGTCGTTCATTATTTTCAACAATAATATTATTTTATTTTGCTTTCATGTGTATAGCGTAACAATTTTATCTAATGATGCGGCATTTTCGAATTATTTGGATGATACAAGTAGTTACTTATACCAAAATTTAGAAAAAAATTCCAACAGTTCGTGAAATTTGTGAGAATAAAAACCTATGTATTTATGACACTTATTTATTCTGACTATTAACAATTTTCTCTTTTTTTTTTTTGTTATTGAAAAAAGGCGTGGGGGCAAAAAAAAGCGGCAGAAACTACCTCAATAGATCATTATCAGTAGGATCATGTGACTCTTGATCGCACCCGTTACTTCTCTCGGGAATGAACTCAGTTAGGCTAGCATAGCGGTCAACCACCGAATTCTAATATAGATTTCAAGACTCAAACTTCTAAGAAATTTGACTGATATCTCACTGGATCACACCACTCGGTGGTTCAACAATTTTTAACATTTGAGTTTAGTTGAGAGTTTATGAAAAATTGGAACAGTAAGCTACCAAGCGATTCTCTTCTCCAAATATTGCAATCCTTTTCTTAGTCCAATGCAAAATATTGCAATCCTATGCAAAATTGTTTACTTTTTCTATATTTTAATTAAGAAAAATGCTATACAATTTAAAAAAAAATTCAAAAATTATAACTCAAATTTATATCATCACTTAGATGAGTAGGATCTATTAAAAAAATTGTTGAGACCTATTTATTCAGGAGAATATATACACTTGAGTTGTAACTTTTTAAATTTTATTTGAATTGTATATCATTATTTTTTAATTAATAATAAATCATCCGTCACATACGTATGAGAGGACAACTTATAAATAATGAGTATTACTTGAATTCAAGATAACAAAGATATTGGATATTGTATATATGAGAATTTTACATTGGGTAAAAAAATAAGTTAAAACATCCTAATATACTATTGATAGAATCACCACCTATAACTTCGAACTTTTAGGTGGGTATGAGATCCAGACATGTATATTGAGTCTTAAATCACTGAGTCCTCTATTCTTTAAACAAATTAGTATCAGAATTAGGGTTGATGATTAACGATTTTAAGTAAAATTTTGAAGAAATGGTGTATCATGCCGGTTGCAAGAGTAGTAATGCAACGAGAATCCAGACACTTAATACAAAAAATTGTTGAATATTACAAGCGTGAGAATCACGGATATCTCTAAACTTAAAATTTTAGGTGCATCATAGATAATCTGACGCCTA
>CAUOFW020002247.1:524883-539883 GCA_963454935.2 Ilex paraguariensis
CCCCCCCCCCCCAAAACAAAAAAAAAACACACACACAAAAGCCATCCATCTTCTATCACTGCTACAAATGTACTTAAAAGAATCAAAGAGTCCACCTAGGTTCCTTGGTAGTTAAGGAGTGCAATTTTGTCATTATCACTAGTTGCACATAAAGTTTCTGAATACCATATTCGAGGGAAAGCAAACAAGCAAAGAAGAGAGAAATTTTGAATTCTCTTGAAGCTTTCAGGATCAAAAGTAAAGGAACACACCATATCACCCATTAAACCAGAAAGCTGAAGAAGACAGCACAAGAACAAAAGAAGCAGAGAGAGAGAGAGAGAGACGCAGTGGTGCAATAAAGATAAACCCAGAAAAAAAATGTACAGATTCAGTAACACAGTGATAGGTTTCTTGAACCTCTTCACACTCCTAGCCTCAATTCCGATCATCGGCGCCGGATTATGGATGGCCAGGAGCAGCGCCACCTGTGAAAGCTTCCTCCAAACACCACTTCTGGTGGTGGGTTTCGTGATTCTGATCATCTCTCTTGCCGGATTCATTGGAGCTTGCTTCCACGTTGCATGGGCTCTCTGGGTTTATCTTTTGGTCATGTTGCTCCTCATAGGGACTTTAATGGGCTTAACCATATTTGGGTTTGTGGTGACGAGCCAAGGCGGCGGAGTGGAAGTTCCCGGCAGGGTTTATAAGGAGTATCAGCTGGAAAACTACTCGCCGTGGTTGAGGAAGAGAATTAAAGATCCTCATTATTGGATGACTGTTAGGAGTTGCATATTGGGTTCAAAAACTTGTGCTAAGATTGCTTTTTGGACACCTTTTGATTATCTGAGCAGAGACATGTCTCCAATACAGGTGATCTTTTTTTCCTTCTTCAAGGCCTTAATTTATGGTGATGTTGATGAGTTTAAATTTTGTAGCCTTATGCTCTATTTTGGGTGGAGAATTTGAGGTCTGGTTTTATGGCTTTTGGTTNGTAGCCTTATGCTCTATTTTGGGTGGAGAATTTGAGGTCTGGTTTTATGGCTTTTGTTTCTCTCTCTCTCTCTCTCTCAAATACAGAATGACTAGCAAATTTGATAAGTTATCAGATTTTGCTGGGATTGTGGGATGTTAGAGAGTACAAGAAGTTCAAATTTCCTCCTTTTTTTTGTCTAGTTTATTTGGGGGTTGATTGATATATAGTTTTTTTTTTTTTTTGATCTCATTGATATATTGTTCAAAAACTTCTTTTTTTTTGGTTCAATGAATAAGGGTATTCAGACTAATTTACGTGCATCTTAATTAATCCCTTCCCTGGTCTGGTCAAAAATCGACTATCCACGTCAGAACTAGAGTATTCACGATAAATAAATCTCTCAAAGCCTAACTTTAAAGGGTTGCTAAAATTCGAGCTCAAAATATCTTTATTTATAGTTCGTTCCTATTACTAGTTAAGCAACCCCTCTCGAGCTTTATAGTTCAAGAGTTTCAACAGTTCTGTTTCTTTNCCTGGTCTGGTCAAAAATCGACTATCCACGTCAGAACTAGAGTATTCACGATAAATTAATCTCTCAAAGCCTAACTTTAAAGGGTTGCTAAAATTTGAGCTCAAAATATCTTTATTTATAGTTCGTTCCTATTACTAGTTGAGCAACCCCTCGAGCTTTATAGTTCAAGAGTTTCAACAGTTCTGTTTCTTTTTTTTTTTTATCTTAAATTTTCTATGGGAAGAAAATTGTTTTCAAGTAGACTAATAGAAATTAATTATTTTGCTTGATTTTTATATTTTGATATTATGCTATAGGTTTTGTTAAGTCATGATATATTTAAAACTCAAGTATATATAATTATTATAAAGTTTTCCCTTTGTTCTCGTTGATTTCTTAGTCGGTAGTATGTACATCTAATAAAACACCATCATGGTTTAAACCAAAGTGGCCAATCTCTTTCCTTTCAACAAGGAAGGTCAGTGTTTAAAAGATATATTTGCTGTTACAAAAGTCATCTGTTGTCATGTCTAAGACATAAGTTTGATTATTTCAGCAACTTAGCATCTCCAATCCTCTATATATATGTGTGTGTGTGTATCTACGAGAACTCATTTCAATTTTGACCCATCTTATTATTCAGATTTTATAATTCAAATTGTAAAGTTTCATGAAACAATACGCAAAACTGTCATAAGAAATTAACAAATAATGAGAACTTGACTTAACTTAGTTATTCATCCCAACTAGGAGATTAGGGATCAATGCCTATCCAAGATTAGAATTGATCTCTTACACGTCTCTCTTTAAGGTTTTTATTCGGTCTTATTTCCGAGTCTCTTTCTTCATATTAATAGTGAGTCATATGTTCTTCATTGTGATAATGATTTGTTAAGCTTTATTACTTAGTAATTTATTATGTGATCATTCATGTCATGCGCCTCGAATCGCAAACAAAATGTACTCTTGGTGTTGTTTCTAAATGGCAAAAAATCCTATTTGTAACTAATTAACATGAGTTTGTATGCAGTCTGGTTGTTGCAAGCCACCAACTGCTTGTAATTATGCCGCAACGGACCTGGCTCAAGACCCGGACTGCTACCACTGGAACAACGCCCCGAATCTGCTGTGCTACGAGTGCGATTCGTGCCGGGCCGGCGTGCTCGAGGATGCGAGAAGGGATTGGCACAAGCTCTCTGTCCTCAACATAGTCATGCTCATTGTCCTCATTGGCATATACTCCGTTGGTTGCTGTGCTTTCCGAAACACTCAAAGGGCCGAGACCGATTACCCGTATGGCGAGAATCGGATGTCCAAAGTCCGACCCAGATGGGATTTCTACTGGTAAGTCAGGCATCATCATTTCTTAACTATTCTTAGTCTTTTGCTAGAGGAAGATTCTACACTTGCACAAACCAACACTAGGTGAAGTGTAAATGGTTTGGAATATAATGCGTGTCGGGTTCAGATTGTGTTATTTTTTGTGCATATTAAATACTAGTTAACTTAATTTGATCAGTTTAATTAATTATGTCTATTGCTCTGATACTAAATTGATGGTGTCCAGTGTCCTATTCAGGTTTACACGTATAATCCATGATCAAACATACTGCCCATATTTCTTTATATAAAAGTTCACCGGAACGTGATGTTAGCAACATGTAAATTTATAAAAATTTTCTTAATTTCTCTTAATAGTAGATCACGTACTTTGTTTTCATAGTGTTACACTTATATTGGGTAGGTGTAAGCTGAATTTCCGACAAATGATCGATCATCGAGGGTAATTAGAGAAAAATCTAATAGTGGGGACTCCAATCCTAAAATGTCTTTTCCTTGAGTGATTATAAGTAATCAATGATGTGCAATAAATATGAGGCACACATGACTTAAGGAGCTCTAATTTCTCCTAAATGAACAAAATGATAAGCAAATTATGTATGTGTTGATACTGGAAGAGGTCTAGGCTCATTCTTGCATTTTATCTTTTGCATCTCTCTCTCTCTCCTCTGTGTGTGCGCGCTCAAAGAGATGCTTTTGTTTTTTACTTTTTTAAACAGGTGGAGATGGTGGCATGACAGAAGACACCAGCTTTATTGAGCAAAACTCTTATCTTCTTTCAAAGTCTCGATTTGGGTTTCTGGTTCTCCAAAAGATGGGACAATTCTGTGGGTTTTTCAGTGTATGAGCAATGGAGGTTTCAAGGCCTCTCCCTTTACAAAGCTGCTTTTTTTGTACAAAGAAAGATTTATCTTTATTTCATTAGCTCAAACCATTGCTTTTACTTTTGCTTTACTGCATTTACACATTAGTAGTGGTTTGGATACATAACGATGGTGGAAATTATGGACCAACTTGGTTGATAAGGATGTGCTTGGGGGCTTTTATTTGATGGTTGATATATTTTTCAATTTGTTTTTGGCTTGGGACCGACAAACTTTTCAATTTGTTTTTTCTCTTTGGGGTATTTGTTNGATAGATTTTGGAGAGGGGCAGAGATAGGCCGAGATCAACAGTTGCAGATTTGAGTGGTTAAGGATAGATGATAATTGTGTCATTAAAAAGAAAATTACAATTAGTATGAACTTAATGACTTAAAAGATTTGTGATTTTCTTTATTGTCAAAAAAAAAATTAGAAAAATGTACTTGATTTAAATTTAATAACTGCATTAAATTAAGTGCTTATAACATTTCTATTAACCTTACATGTTTATATATATAAATAATGATAACACACGACAATGATAAAATAGTGTCACCTACACTGGATTGATCTAGTTGGCGGCTTGAACACGNGAAGCAACGAGCGAACAAGTGGACCGTTGCGAGTGAGTTGGGATTTTATAGGTCACGAGCTGCAATGAGCGGTGATAGATTTTGGAGAGGGGCAGAGATAGGCCGAGATCAACAGTTGCAGATTTGAGCGGTTAAGGATAGATGATAATTGTGTCATTAAAAAGAAAATTACAATTAGTATGGACTTAATGACTTAATTCTTTGAAGTATTTGTCTTTAATGACTTAAAAGATTTGTGATTTTCTTTATTGTCAAAAAATTTTAGAAAAATGTACTTGATTTAAATTTAATAACTGCATTAAATTAAGTGCTTATAACATTTCTATTAATATAAATAATGATAACACACGACAATGATAAAATAGTGTCACCTACACTGGATTGATCTAGTTGGCGGCATGAACAGGNCAATGATAAAATAGTGTCACCTACACTGGATTGATCTAGTTGGCGGCTTGAACACGCAGTGACTCTTTGATTGCTGATAATAAATTAATAAATTTAAATTTAATCTTAATAAATTTAAACGATAAACTAGTTATTTAATAAATGGGCCGACATGACAACACCTAAACACAACACCAACTTAGCTAAGTATGACTAAACATATATAACATAAATTTGATTATACACGATTTATAAATGAGTGAAATATGAATTGAATAAATTTTGACACAAGAACTAAATAATTACAAGGTTACAAAAAAGGATTGAATACGGCTTATTGATAATAGGATATAAATATTATTATAAAAACTGAAGGATGGGGAAAGAACAACCACAAGAACTCTTGAAATTCATCTATATTGAACCTGACATCATACGCACCTGCACAATCGGACAACGCATACGAATAAAACAGACCACCTCTGACATTATGGAGGCATAGTAGGNTGATTATACACGATTTATAAATGAGTGAAATATGAATTGAATAAATTTTGACACAAAAACTAAATAATTACAAGGTTACAAAAAAGGATTGAATACGGCTTATTGATAATAGCTAGACCCAAACAACAATACATTAGCGGTTACAACCCACTTTTAATGCTCATCGAATAATAATTTACCTTCCGGAACAAAAAGATTAATAAAGTTTCTACATATAATAATGTGGTGATAAGTCCCACTTGGTAACTAGATTATACTAATGATCATTTTGACGATATGGAGGTGCAAGTTGATGGGTGAGCATTCCACCACAACAGCAGAAAATGCCAACCACTTTTCCTTCAATTTTCTTTTTGGCGGTCCATTTATCATTAATAAGTAAACGATCCACTCATATACAATAGATCACACTTAAAAATACATCCGCCAAAAAGAAAAATTGAAGAGAAAATGTAATAGAGAATTTTCAAATGCTAAAAAGGGATCCAAAACATGTCGCCTGCGGGTTAAATGAAACAGTCAATTTATAAGGTTTCTGTATTAGAACTTCCCAATGAAATTCTCCTAAATAACCAAAAGAAGAAAATAAAGACCACAACTATGTACACTGCACTCAACTTACCTAATTGAAAACTTCAAAATATGAAGGAATCAACAAAATTAAAAAGTTGTAGGATATAAATATTATTATAAAAACTGAGGGATGGGGAAAGAACAACCACAAGAACTCTTGATATTCATCTATATTGAACCTGACATCATACGCACCTGCACAATCGGACAACGTATACGATAAAACAGACCACCTCTGACATTATGGAGGCATAGTAGGCATATGAATCTTGGCTGCCTGGATTACAAAAATTGCATTTCCAGGGCTTTCAAACATTCTCTGTGGCATCTCTTTCTGACTCTTCTGGCTTTCCCGCTGTAACCAACATGTCAGCTGCTAATCTCTCTTCCAGAGCTCGAGCACCCCTTTCCCTGCAGTCCAGCAATGAAAACATGGTCACAAACTATAAATTTCGAACCCAACGCCCCTCGCAAGGAAAAACACACACGAGAACACAGTTAAGGACAAGGTCCCTGGTGCACCACACAACTGAAGGAGGTCGGAGGAAACAGTAATAAATAGGTCCCTACCATACCATTACTATTATCTTGCTACTGTCATTTTCAGTTTCACGAATATATACCCATTGCATGTTTACTCACCATAAGCCCTTTTTTTTTGGGTTTAGGCCCAAATAAGATATTGTTATTTTGGCATACCGCTCTATTGAAGTGAGCTTGATATGTGGATCTATAATTTTTCTGCCAGAACTCTCTACTCCAGAATGAAATTATTGACATCACTATTCTTTGGTAACTGACAAATTTGAATTCACTAATGTATAATTTTTGTCAAATTCTGAGAAGACAAAATGCTAAAAGGGTACATTATATGCCCCAATTAATGGCAATATTCCACAGTTCTTATTTTTGTTTTTCTCTTTTCAGAACATTTTTTTTGCATCGCATGTAACCAATTAAAATGATTACGACATGTCATCACTCTTACAGAAATAGTTCTGTTTTACGTCACGGATCTATATAAGAATTTAGAATTAGTAATGTTGACATCTTTTATGATCAGTCTTCATAAAGACTAATCAGGACCTCAATGTAGCAATTGGGTTGTGCATTCAAATGCTATCAGAAGCAAGAGCAATTTCCAAAGTGAAACTGTTCGTACCTGTTGCTGCCATCAGATTGACAGTAAAAATAAATGCCGCGTGTGTTTTTAAGTTGATATTTTTTTTCAATCATATTGACTCACCAAATTAATTTCCATGAGAATATGACATCGTTGACAAAGAAGCAGTAAAGATTACCTCCTCCTAGTTGCCTCAATGGGGTCAGAGCCAGGCAATGGAGCTCCACCTAGGGTGTAGCCCCTGGCCTCATTGGAAGTTTCAGAACTTCCACAGAGTATCCGATCAAAAATTGTAGCAATGGGATCAATGACAGGTCTGCAGAAAGATGCAGCGTTAGAGAGAGAGAGAGATAGCAGCACTGACAAATTGTTATTTTCAGTGCAAATGTAGCAGAAAGCCTAAATTACCTTAAAAGTTCAGGGAAGAATGTAGAAAATGCAAATTCATCACTAGGATCTCCCCTAAGTTTTGTTTCTGGTTTCCTTTGCCAGTATCTGAGGTAAATCCAGCTTATATAGATGCCAAATATTAATGTTGGAAGGTACGTAGCTGACTCTTCTGTAAAGAAGCTTACAACAATGGACAACAACAGCGTGAGAGATGGCAACCACTGCAGAAAGTCAGAACAACAAAGGGAGGACGTGAGGGAAGATGTCTTCAACTCTTGGAACATTATATAAATGGTTCTGAAAATGGATGAAGACATTTCGCTTTTTACAAAAATGTTCATACCTTTGCTTTTATTCTCAGCAATGACAGCTCTTGGTCGGGCAGTATTTGCTTGATGCCAACTAAGAATCCCAAAAGGACCCCATGGAAACCAGAAAGAGGCATATAACTGCCGAAAGAAGAATGATAAGAAATGGTGGACTAATCAATAATGGCAGTTGTGGAAGGGAGAGACGATTAATTCAACACCAAATGATAAAACAGAGAACACAACAAAATAAGTTGAGCAAAACAGAAAAGGTGAAAAACCATCATGTTTCTAGGATAAAGAGGATCCTATATTACTTACAGGTAGTTTTCCTGCCTTGTTATGTAGTACANAATTCAACACC
The DNA here is from genome assembly GCA_963454935.2 of Ilex paraguariensis. Taxonomy (NCBI): domain Eukaryota; kingdom Viridiplantae; phylum Streptophyta; class Magnoliopsida; order Aquifoliales; family Aquifoliaceae; genus Ilex; species Ilex paraguariensis. The sequence continues at coordinate 532,799 of CAUOFW020002247.1, forward strand.
AAATGATAAAACAGAGAACACAACAAAATAAGTTGAGCAAAACAGGAAAGGTGAAAAACCATCATGTTTCTAGGATAAAGAGGATCGTATATTACTTACAGGTAGTTTTCCTGCCTTGTTATGTAGTACAAAGAAATAGCTGTAATGAAAACACAAACAGAAGTCAAGAAGTTAACTACAAAGATGAACTTCAAGAATTCCCTAGAACCCCAAAGGGGTTCAAGCAGCTTCCCAATAAAAAGGAGACCAACTGTGCTGATGACCACCTGGAAAGCAAATGTGACTTTCAGAATCACCTCATAAAGAAAAGTAAAAGCAAGAAGGCAGCTCACAGGGAAAGCAACGAAGTGCCGAAAGAAGTAACTGCATTGATAGCAGCCAAAAAAGTGTATACCCCATGTACTGTTTGCTCAATGTAACCACCTGTTATGAGATTCCAAGCAAATGGAATTGTCCTGCAATATATTACAGGAACCAAGTGTGAGTAACTGAAGCAGTTGCTGCAAATTCAAAGGATCGTGCTATTTCTAGAGAAAATTATATTTTAAGGCATTCAGAATAAATTTCATTTGCAATAATAATAAGCCAGGAAAAACGGCCATCAGCTCGTAAAATAATATATTGGACATACATCACACATTTCTAGCTCTAACAAAAAACAAAACAAAACAAAAAAAATGGAACTGTGAAACTTTAAATGATTTATTCAAGGAATTCATCCTCAACAGTTTTGTTCAACTTCTGATATAACCATGTTAGGGAATTGTTTGCACCACTTAGATGTGATGCTGACTAAATAAACATCCAGGGAAATTGATGAAGGCAATTAGTTCCAAAAGAAATATTCGAATCAACTTCTCTTTGTTCCAGAATAACAAAAAAAATATTTCATAAGCAACAATACTAACTAGACTACTATGCTTAAGAATTGGTACAAGTATATGCTAGTAGGCTGAGATGGAGATGCAGAACAATATTGTCTGAGAGACCAGCTAATTGTTTCACCTCTTTTATTTTCGTTTTTCTTATGCCAAGTGATCCCTTTAGGGAACCTTCTAATTAATAAGTTCCAGATGCCATTAAGGTGTTGGTATAATTACTATCATGACTGACCATGGCAAGAGTTGGCATCTTCAAAATTAACAATTTAACATGTATATAAACATGCCAATATACGACCGCATAGGTCAAGCGTCATTAATAAACCACAGATCCGACAAAAGAAAATGAATGAGGCTCAAGGTCATCTTCTCATAGAAAATATATTAAGGTCTCAAGCAAAGTTCAACAATAGTGGATTTTATCAAATAAGCAAACTGCTCAAATAAATGTTAATAATAACAACAACTTTAATAATATGGCAGTCAGTTATCTGGACCTCTTATGCAGCTATTCAAGATTAGTTTTTTTGCAATCGATTAACGAACACTAGCTTGTCAACTTAGCACAATAGTTCTTCTGTAATCTAGTAAGTGACAAGACCCAAAAATATTGTGAAATAATTCTGCTAGCTCATTAAGCAAGACAATGGATCACTTTTCTACCCCTTTTCCACTTTCTGTTTGCGGCTTTACATTACCTATTCTTACAAACCTTGTACCTATTTTTGTAGAATTCGTGACCCAAATGTTAGCAGGTGCAAGTACACGCTGCATTTCTTATCGAGAGGTGCAAGAATAACAATTCTTACACCAGCTGGAATTGGATCCAGTCCCTAAATCAATAAAATTAAAGTTTACACCGATGAAAACACCCGAGATGTGAGGCAGAATGAGAAATTTAACTGTGATACATGTTTCATCTTTAACTCTACACACGACAGGGACATGCTTTTCGTCACTCATTCGGTGTTCATCAAGATTAGAATGTCCTGCCACTAACGAAATTTTGCTTCTAAATCAACACTCGATCCTCACATTACACACACACATAGAGAGAAAACCAAGAACAAGCTATGTAAATATCGAAAATTACAACGAGAAAAATTGAAACAAAAGACGAGAAAAGTACTTGGCGGGAATGAGAGCAAGGTAACTAGCGGCAGAAGGGAAGATCTGAAGAACAATGTGTCCACCAACTAGAACGACCGCTAGGCCCTTGCACAACCTTGTAAATCCCGTAAACAAGCTCGCGCCCTAACAATTCCACACCAAATATTCAATCTTCTTGCACTCTTCAATTATTTATTTGAGCAATATTAAAGAGATTTGTAGCTCTGATACAGAAATCTATTCGAGAGAGCGAGAGAGAGAGACATACTCCTGAAAGTGCCGGAGTACTCATGGCTTTGAGAATTGGTTGTGAAGAAGAGTGACTCGATTGATTTTTGTGTTCTGATTTTGTCCGGCGAAGACTGGCTTTGGAGAAGAAGAGGAGGTTGGTACGTATGGTACATCGCAGGCGGTGTGAGTAATACAATTTCAATTGAACAGTGGGATTTGGTGTGGGACAGCACACCGTATTGGATGGATGGCGGCACGACATCATCGTTAAGTTTGGATAACTTAACTGAACCCCAATCCATTATTTTGCTAAAATTGTGTAATTCAATTAAGAGTTTTCCGTACACGACAAGATTTATGGAGAGACATCTCTTTCAATGTTTTGATTTAATATCGGAACTTAATTTTATAGAAGCGAGTTTATTATTAATATTTATATAATAAATTAGAATACAATTTAAATTTTAAAAAATAAATAAAATATTTTTTTTTCGCAATTAAGATTTCTTTAAACTTTATTTTAAAGTTAATCCGACGGTTAATATTAACACTTCAAATTTAACAAGGAAATAGATCTCTAAGAGTATGTTTAAGTGACTTTTAAAAAATATTTTAAAATTTATAACTTCTCATAAGTACTTAAAAAAAAGTATTTAAAATCGTCACACCATCATCAATACCACCACCCCAACCACCATCACCATTACCATCACCCTAGTCATCCCCACCATCACCACCACCCCACTCTTACCCCCACCATCACCACTACCCTACCCCCCACCCCACTACCATCATCATTACCACCACCATTGCCATTCCACCACCACATTTGCCATAACAATCGTCGCCGCCCCACCACCACCTCCACAATTGCTTACCATCACCCCCACGACTATCACCACTACCACTATCGTCATCCAAAATCAACTACCACCATCACTGTTGTCATTTACGACTGTCACCATCATCATGATCGTTATCAACCATCACAACCATCACCGTCTCTCACCACTACCACCACTGCCACCCATGACAACTAAAAAAAATCACCCTCTATTATAATCGGTGTTTAAATTCTTTTCTTTTTCCTTTATGTTTGTGATTTAATTTTGCGTATGAATATAAATATGCTTATTGTTGACCATTTTTTTTATTACTCTGTATCTTTAGACATAGGTAATAATCTATATAATAAATTAGTTTACAATTTAAATTTCAAAAAGATAAACAAAATGGCTTTTGCTATTCGCGATTGAGATCATTTTAAATTTTACTTTAAAGTTAATCTAATTGCTAATATTAATACCTAAATTTAATAGGAAAAATAGGCCCCTAAAGGTGTGTTTGAAGTGACTTTTTAAAAGTATTTTGAAAAATTATTTCTCATAAATACTTTAAAAAACAAATAGTGTCTAAAACTGTTTCACCACTACCTCTACCACCACCATCACCACCGTCACCACCACCGTCATTGTCACCGCCATCACCACCGCCACTGCCACCGCCACCACTATCATCGCCACCACCACCCACCACCATAACTATCGGCGTCGTCGCCCCTACTGTCGCCACCACCACCATCATCGTCATCGCCACCGCCACCGCCACTGTCACTGCCACACCCACCACCACCATCGTCGCCACACCCACCGTTGCCACTACCGCATCGACACCGTCCCCACTATCGCCACCATCGCCACCACCCCCCACCCCCACCACCACCCCTATCGCCACTCCCACCGCCACCATGGTCATTGTCATCCACCATAACTATTACCGTCTCCTTCTACCTCCACTGTCGCCCACCACCTCTCACCTCTATTACAAATCGATGCTTAAATTCTTTTATCTTTTCTCTATATTTGTAATTTGATTTTGGATATGAATATAAATATATTTATTGTTTACTATTTTTTATTACTCTATACCTTTATGCACAAACAATAACTATTAGTCTATATAATAAAGTACAATACAATTCAAAATTTTAAAAATACAGAAAATGACTTTTACTTTTCGCGGTTGAGATCTCTTTAAATTTTACTTTAAATTTAATTCGACGGTTAATATTAACATCTCAAATTTAATGGAAAAAATAAGTACATAAGGGTGTGTTTGGAGTAACTTTTTAAAAGTACTTCTAGAATTTATAACTTTTAGTATGTACTTTAAAAAAAAAGAGTAGTATTTAGAACTACCCCACCACCATCCCCACAGCCCCACCACCAAAACTACCCTCACCACCACCGCCCCCATCACCACTACCATTGTCGCCACCACTCCACCACCTTAACTTCAACAACAACCACCACTGTCACCACGCCACCATCACTACCACATCCACCGCCTCACCCACCACCATCACCACTACCATTATTCTTATTCCCCCACTGCTACTATCATCACCGCTACTGCTACCTTACCACCCTCATCGCCCTACCCCTACTACAGCTGCCATCCATCACCACTAACACCACCTCACCACCATCAACGCTACAACCACTTTACCACCATCACCCTTACCTTCACCACTGTTGCCACCACCTTACCATCACCGCAACTATCCCACTATCACCATCACCACCGTTGCCATCCACGGTTACCACCATCACCAACGGTTGTTGTCACCCACCACAGCCATAACTGTCTCTCAGCACCAACACTACCACCATTCACCCCACTACAACCGATGCCTAAATTCTTTTTTCTCTCATCTATTTTTGTGATTTGATTTTGAGTGTGAATACAAAGGAGTGTCAATCGTGTCGTGTTGTACCAGTTTTGTGTCGTGTCATTTTCGGTCGTGTTATTTTCGTGTCGTATCATTTTCGGTACGTGTCGGGTTCGTGTCAATATTCGTGTTAATAAAAAATTATTTAATTTGACAACAACTAATATAATATTATTTAAAAAATTATAAAATTCTTATTTTCTATTTACACTACTCATTAAATAATTATTTTCTATCTATTGTATCCATTAAACGTGTTATTCGTGTTGAACCTTAATTTGACCATTTATTACTCGTGTCAACTAATCGTGTTATTTTCGAGTTCATGTCGGGTTCGGTTCAAGTTGGGTTTGTGTTCGAGTCAAAAGTTGATACCTTAGAATACAAATATGTTTATTATTGATAATTTTTTTATTACTTCGTGCCTTTAGGCACGGATAATAACTAGTCTATATAATAAAGTACAATATAATTAAAATCTCAAAAGATAAATAAAAACGGTTGAGATTGTTTTAAAATTTTATTTTAAAAATCTGACGGCTAATATTAATATCCTAAATTTAATAAGAAAAATAGGCCACTAAGGATGTGTTTGAGGTAACTTTTTAAAAGTGCATCTAAATTTATAATTTCCCATAAATACTTTAAAAAAAAAATGGCGTTCGAAACCGCCCTACTACCAGCACTACCATTACCCCCACTACCCCACCACCATTACCACTACCACACAACCATCACCACTACCACCACCCCACCACCACAACCATCATTTCCCATCACTAGTATTACCACCACCGTCATCACTACTGCTGCCACTACATATACTATAACAATCATCATCATTGTCGCTATCACTACTGTTGCCATCCCCACCACACTCATCGCCCCACCACCATCGTTGTCGCCACCCTACCACCACCCCTACCACCACATCTTCCACAACAACCACCACCACTGCCATCACTTTACCACCACCCGCCATCATCCACACCCTCACCACCACCTCATTATCCCCACCACTGCTGCCGCCACCCTACTACTACCGTTACTGTCCCACCACTACCCCTACAACCATCATTCTCACTGCCCCCACCTCCACAACCATCACCACCACCGCCACCCCCCACCACCGTTGCCACTCATTACTGATTATTATTACCATTGTCTAACATCACCACTCACTACCATCGTATTCTTATATTTATTACTAATACCACCATCATCAAACTACCACTGTCGCCCACTATCAACACCCACCAACACCATTGTTGCCCACCATCACCACCGCTGCCGCCACCTTACCATCACCGTCACTGTCCCACCATCATCCCTACCACCACCCTTATTGTCCCATCACCACCACCACCGTTGCCACCTAGTCTCCCACCACCACTACTACCGTTTGCCCCCACTATAATCGAAGTTTAAATTTTTTTTCTTTTTCCTGTATCTCTTGTGATTTGATTTTGGGTGTAAATATAAATTTATTTATTGTTGATCATTTTTTTTTATTATTTCATATTTTCAGGCATGAAAAATAACTAGTATACGTTATGATGCACATAAAATATATTATTAATGCTATAAGGACCTTATTTGGAGACTTTATTTAGGGACCTAATGATGTACATGAATAAGGTCTCCAAATAAGGTCCAAATAACATTTTCCATTTTAAGTAACCTCAAAAATTGTAAATGATTCTTAAAAATTATCAATGACTCTCAAATGTTGTAAATGATCTCCAAAATGGCGGTATCAGAATTTTTTTTTTTTGGGTACGTAAAATTTTCCTAAGAGTATTGCTTAACGTTTGTTTTAAATAAGTTAATTCGGTTCCATAAGTTAATTACAAGACTAAGGTACAACTGTTGGAAACCATACCAAAAATATCTCTCATCCTTTCGCAATAATTATGTTCGACCTAGTGTCAATATATCTTTTTCGTAAACATAATGCAGAAAACAACACACACAAACTTCCCTCATATTCTATCACTAGTTATTGTTTGTGCCTGAAGACACAAATCAATAAAAAATGATAAACAATAAATATATTTGTATTCATATTTAAAATCAAATCACAAACATAGAGAAAAGATAAAAAAATTAAGCATCGATTTGTAGTGGAGGTG
>CAUOFW020002247.1:547383-628986 GCA_963454935.2 Ilex paraguariensis
ATGTAGATATAAGTTTAATACCCGCAACTAGTTTTTGTATATGTTTGTTGTAAAAAAAGTTTGAAATTGGTCTTTAAGAAGTAAGTCAATTTTGCCTTATCTTCAAGCCATATATATGGTTCGAGAAGAAACATAAAATCACCATCAAACTTTGAAAGCTTAAATTGCTAGAAATAATATAATTTAAATATTTATACTTCAACAAAGAATCATATGCTTCCGAGAGAGAGGGGGAGATCATTTAGTTGTTGCCGGATGGAATAGAGATGCAGAAGTGTTTGTTCTTCATCTTGAACTTCCCTCTCTTGATATCAGACCTCAAGTAGTCAGTTCATCTCAGTCTCCAGCTCTTCCCATATCTGTTTAGACCTAAAAAAGTTAAAAGAATCCTCAAAAGAGAGAGAGAGAGAGATAGAGAGATAGAGGAGTAACTTGGATATGTTTGATGAGCTCTAGTTCTTCTTCTGGAGTGCAAGGACCTTTCTTAATGGGATTGACTAATCCTTCCATTATTCACACAATAAGAGAACAAAATTTTTGCGCTGACAAAATGTCAAGTTTGAGAGGACAACAACAAGAACTTTACGTGTTTTTTGAAATTCCACCCCATGTGTTGGGACAGTACTTTTGAATGATATTTCTTGCATTTCTTTTTGTTACGGGTTTAGATAACCCCTTTTACTTTTCTTTTGTACCCAAAAAAAAAAAAAGAGTGGTTGGATGTTCGATGAGAATTTGGTCTAAATTAATATTTTATATTTCTAAGTGCCGGAGTACTCATGGCTTTGAGAATTGGTTGTGAAGAAGAGTGATTCGATTGATTTTTGCATATTTTTTCTGATTTAGTCCGGCGAAGATTGGCTTTGGAGAAGAAGAGGAGGTTGGTACGGATGGTACATCGCAGGCGGTGAGAGTAATTCAATTTCAATTGAACATTGGGATTTGGTGTGGAACAGCACACCGTATTGGATGGATGGCTGTACGACATCATCGTTAAGTTTGGATAACTTAACTGAACCCCAATCTATTATTTTGCTATAATTGTGTAATTCAATTAAGAGTTTACCGGACACAACATGATTTATGGAGGGACATCTCTTTCAATGTTTTGATTTAATATCAGAACTTATTGTATAGAAGCGAGTTTAGTATTAATATGTACACTAAAATACACATAAAATATACTATTGATGCTATAGGGACCTTATTTAAAAACTTTATTTAAGGNATAGAAGCGAGTTTAGTATTAATATGTACACTAAAATACACATAAAATATACTATTAATGTTATAGGGACCTTATTTGAAAATTTTATATAAAGNAACTTATTGTATAGAAGCGAGTTTAGTATTAATATGTACACTAAAATACACATAAAATATACTATTGATGCTATAGGGACCTTATTTAAAAACTTTATTTAAGGATCTAATGATATGACTTTAATGTAACAATTGGATTAGTTGTGAGTTTCAATGTTAGATGGAGCCCACAACTAATCCAATAATTGTATTTCATTATGTTTCTAAATAAGGTCTAAATAACAATTTTTTAAAATAAAATATAAAAAATATCAAAGAAAATTTAAATTCAAAATGTATTACACTGATCATTTAAGATAAAAGAAACAAAACGATGATCGATATATGTCTTAATGAATATTTTCTCTTTTTTCCACTTCATGAAATAAGGGACCATTATCTTTCTCTTTCTCTCCTTTTTTTTTTTTATCCCTTATTGTTTGGTGAGCAAGAAGTAGAAGTGTCACATTGATTGGTTGGGTAAATAATGGGTGGATCAAGACGACAACAACNTCCACTTCATGAAATAAGGGACCATTATCTTTCTCTTTCTCTCCTTTTTTTTTTTTTATCCCTTATTGTTTGGTGAGCAAGAAGTAGAAGTGTCACATTGATTGGTTGGGTAAATAATGGTGGATCAAGACGACAACAACCNAAATAATGGGTGGATCAAGACGACAACAACCCCCACCTTCTCAATTGCTCTTGCTCCCGACCATCGTTCCAACCACACTTTACATCCAAAAATTGTTGTCATCCCCGCCACCCACTAGCACCATCACAAAACCACCACCTCATTGCCACCACATTGTTCTACCCTAACCACCCGACCACCACGCCACCACCCGCTTCTACCACACCACTTCTATCACTATCCCACCATTATGATTGTAGCCCCACAACCATTGTCATCATAGTGATGATGGTGGTGGTGATAACGACGGTGGTGACGATGTGAAAGTGTTACTAGTGAAGATTAGAGTAAATATGCTTGTCGTAATGACAAGAAGGGGTGGTTGTAAAGAAAGTTAAGATTGTAAAAATAATGATGACGGTGCTAAGGTTGGTTATAGGGTTTTGGTGGTGATAGGAGAAAATGGTATAACATGTGATAAGGTAACATCGATAGTAACAGTGGTGGGAGAGTGGTTGTTGCGGTTGTGTTGGTGATAGTTTAGTAGATCAATAAAGACAATGATGGTAGTAGGGGTGGTGGTTGTACGACGGTGGGGGTTATTTGCAATAGTGGAGAGGGTGGTGTTTAAGATGGTGGGGAGGTGGTGGTTCAAATTGTTTTATCTCGCCAAATTCTTATTGATGTTTTATAACCCATTCACATCGTGCAAAAATAAATCAGACACCCAACTTGCTAATTTGTGTGTGGGGTTTGACAAGTTTGAGGTTATTGATTATAATTGTCATTGCTAATAACAAAGACTATTATGATATGAACGTGGACGGAGTCAAGATTTCAATTTAGAGGTGGCAAAATATGAATGAAAAATTAACCAATAGTTATAAAAGTTTTCTCGAGATTAATGAATACTAATCAAGATTTTCTTTTGATATGAAAAAAATTCCTAGCTTCAAGTACGAGAAATATATTAATATTTTAAGACTGAATTTCTAGATGAAGACCAAAACAATATCAATTCAGCCACAACAAAATATGAACAAAAAAAAAGACATAATAATTTTTTGATTGTACATTTGAACTCACTCATATATGAAAAGGAAATACAACGACGTTGTTTTAAATCTCATAAATTGTCTATAATTAATTTGATTTAATGGTAATTTATCACATATTTTTTTATTGTACACAGCTAAAGAGTCCAAGAGGAAATTATTTTTCACTTTATTATGAATCTCATTGAGAAAAGGATGACTTCTTGGAGGGTAAGTTTTACCTTTTGAATCTAATTATGTTGTACTGAGTTAAGGTCGTTGAAGTTGATAAAACAAAATTAGAGACAATTATACAATTGATTTTTAAAAAAATAAGAGATAATGTATATTAAATAACAAAGGTATTGTATTTTATCAAGATATCATATGGTTAAGACATTTATATATGTTTTTCATAGTCCAAAATCAAAATATTTGTTTCATTAGGTTGATGAAAGAGTGGATCAATAACTTACTGAAAAATAAATTATTAATACCACCAAATGAATTACTAAAAACTATGGGGGCAAGATAATGAATTTGACATAATTATGATTTCATAGCATTAAATATAGAAGGGTAAATAGAGAGTTAGCCAAATGTCAATGGGTCAAGACACAAATTTATAAACCCTTCAACATCTCTTTGATATTTTCTGTTCACGTCCAACCTCCACCACACAAAAAGAAAATCAATAATAGATGGTGTGTCCACTCATTATTCCACGTAGACAACTAAATGGATTGACAGGTGACACGTGGCCCAATAAAATGACAGAATCTCATATCCTCAGCCAATAAAAATCAATATTTGGATTCCCCTATATCCCACACTTGCATATACTTCAACCCGTCGTCCTTGCCATTCCATCCCACACAGCTTCACTCCGGCATTTTCACAAACACCTTTGATTAAGACCATGGCCTCAAATCCACTGATGAGCTGCGGCGTCGCCGCTGTTTGCCCCTCGGTACTCTCTTCTTCTAAGTCCAAATTCGCTTCCGCGGTGCCGGTGTCGAGTGTGGGTGCCAACGTTACGTCGTCCAGGTTCANGGATATTTTACTATTTTTTTTGTATATAATTCTTGATACAATCGCTTATTTTTTGATTTTCTAGTAAACCTCTGGAATAATTGTTTGGTGTATTGGCTACATATTGTGAATAAGATGTTTTTAACGGGTTCATGTCGTATTTAATCAAATTTGCACCAATTCATTTATTTAACAGATCTAACAGACTTACCACTTTACCACCAAACTCTACTAAAACTAAACTCAAACTCATTAATTATGTGTCAATTTTGTATTAGATTCGCATATTGTTTTCTAGAATTGATAGACCTAATATTATTAACATTTTTTTTTTTTGGAGAAATAGGTCTGGTGTATATCCAATTTTGCCTTGTAATGATATTATTGTTTCGGCTTTTTGTCAACGTGACAATTGGTCTTCTCGTATTTTTCCATACTTTGTTAAAAATATTTTCTGAATTATCACAAAATAATATAAACATTTTCTTACTTGGTATGTCCCTCATTTTTAAAAACTACAATGCCACACACTCCAAATTTTCTTTTAATTTTTTTTACTAAATCGATTTGAATTTCCAGATTAGCAGGTTCCTCTCGCTCCCACAAAACATCTAATCATTATGATTGTGCTACATTATTCGGTATAAGAAATTAGTACAAATGTTTTTCATGGATATTGAAGGAAAATATTTTCAAGCCCCTTGAATTGTGATACCAACTAAAAAAAAGATGGAAAACAATTGTAATTGCAATTCAATTTAAATAAGAGGAGGGATTGATCACACCTTGTGTAAGATTAAAAAGTCTTACACACCTTGATTTGTATATACAATTTGAATCCGATACTATCCCATAAAAATAGTCTAAGGCCCCCATGAACAATAGTTATATTCCCACATACACCTTCTAAATTAAACCCATATTTGGTGGGTTAAGAAATTCGGGTTTGAGTACTATTGAATAAAATACACTTTTATCCTTGAGATGGGTATAAATTAGGTTCACTTGAGGGTTCTTTGGTAATTCTAATGGTTATATCATCATTTAATAAACCATTTAAACAAAGTATTATATGAGATAAGTGTAAGGCTAGAAAATATCACAATCTCAAATACAAGGCGAATTCAGACAAGTGCAGGCACAACAAATTTGTGAAAGTAATGAAAACTCAAGGATGAGTTTTTTTAAGAGAGAGGGTTTGATGAAGAACAAGAAATACTAATTTCTATATTTTTATTTTTATTTTTACTTTTTTTAGTTGGAATAAGATTTTAATTAGGAATATTTTAGAGTTATTTGATGTCTAAATCATGTATATTTTCCTAATTTATTAGACATATGGTTTATTGTTTTAGGTAACTTTCTTAAAGTTAGAGATTTGTTTCTTTTTTGGAGATTAGGGTTTTGGATTTTTCCTATAAATTGTGATGTATACTACGATTTTATTCAGTTATTGAATAATATATCTTTTTTTTTTCAGAGTTATTCTCTTGTTACTTTTTTTGTGGATTCAAAATACTTTTGTTCTATACACTTAGAATCGTAATGTTTTTTGTGTTTCTTTGTTTCACTGGGTCAATAATACTTGAATGTTTGCTCAATTGTCTCATTTAATTCATTTTTTATTTGTATTTTTTAACTTGGGTTGGACATTTTTTTATAGGAACTCCAATTTTAGTAGGTAAAAGTTGTCATTTTTTGATTTGATGTTAGTTGGATTTTTTATGCTTTACTATTGAATTGAATATGTGATGGATGGATGGGTGGAATGCGCAGGTTTTATGCCCAGTTCAAAAAAAATATTTTTTTGATAGAAGCAGAAAATAATATTCCCGGCGTTTCTTAAGCGCTTGTAATTTTTCGGTCGCCAGAGTTTGGCCAAAAGAGTCGATGTCTATTTTTTGTCGAAAAAAACGTTGGTGTATATTTTTTGGCATTTGAGAAAATGCCGGGAGATTTTCTGGCGATGGCTGTTTTAAATGTCAGGAAAGGCTTTTCCCGATGTTTTGCTGCCTTTTCCTGACATTTGCTAACTCTGATAATTTGTGATTTTCTTGTAGCGATGTTTGGTGGGGCCCAAAAGAATGCAAGATATAGTGAAAAAATTTAGGGTTTGAGCAAGCTTTCGCATGCTAAATTTTATTACTCATTTGTCATTAAATTTAATTTGCCGAGATCCAATCTAAATTGATAAATTTGGATTCAATCAAATCAATCATGTTTATTTGAATTCAACCTGAACTAGTCCAAATTTTAACTTGAACAGTATGCCTCAAGACCTGACGCGATTCAATCGAAAGTTAAATCAGAAGTTCCATTCTAATTTTGTTATGCGACTTCAAAATTTTGAACATGACTAAAACTTAAGTAGATGGTGGGCTTAGATTAGGGATGTTAATGGACCGAAGTGGGGGCGGGGGGTATAGTCTCCATTTCTGTACACGCTTAAAAAAACTTTGTCTATCTCTAGCTGATCTCGTTAACGAGTATATTTTTCATCCTCATCCCCGTCCGCAGGTAAATTTGTAATTTTCATCCCCCACCCTGTCCCCCACATTCACCTCTGCCCCCACGCCCGTTCACCTTACCTGCTCAAGCCCAAGCCAACATAATTTAAAATTCTAAATAAATCTAACATTCTAAATAATCCAACATAATTATAGAAGAATAATACTATTGAGACATAAATTCCTGACCTAATGACGTGGTGGATGATGTGGATTTGCCACATCAACAACTTCTCCAGCTAGATAATTTTTTAGCATTTTTCCGCAAAATTCTCCCACGTCCTTTTCGCCTGTAACTTTTCATCTTCCGTCTGTAACTTCTCCAGCAAGTTTGTCTCTTCCGTCTGCATCTCTCTTCTGGCGAAATCACACTCAATGGTGAACATTAATCATCTCTCCCCCCTCTCTCTACATCATTGTTGTCGTTGTCGGGAACCCAATAAACACTGGCTTGTGTTGGTCAACAAATTGCTCCACAAATTTTCGAGTAATATCTTGCACCAGTATCTCTCTCACTCTCTCTTTCCCTCCCCCTCGTTTATTTATTTATTGGGCTCTCTATATTATTCTTGCAGAGGTAAGATAAAAATGGTTTTCAAACTACTCGACAAAATTTCTGTGTGAAACAATTTGAAGGCTAAGTGATGACAAGGTCTACCTTGTGGTACTTATGGTCCCTAGATAGTAAAACAAAGGCCACCAACGCAATGCAAGTGGAAAAAAAGCTTACCAATTGAAGTATGCAGCCTCCAATAGTAGACACCATCGGTGCCCTGGTGTATAGCACATCATTTTTTGGACTAAGTTCTAGTGCAATAGGATAAAACCCGTCATTCGCCACGTCATAAAATACTAGAACTCAGTCCAAAAAATGCACATAAATGTACAAAATGTCGTGATTGGATGGTTTTCTTTTTTCCTTTCAATTGAAGCTATGTATGCAGTCAAGTTTTTTTTTTTTCGTGGAGGCATGAATAAATGTGAAATAGCAAACTTTTTTGGTCTTGTACTATTATTAGTTGTATCATCATCATTATAATTTTGTTGTAACCTTATTGTTAATTAAACCAATATTTTTTTTTCCTCTTCTTTTGCTGGTCACTTTAAAGCAATGACATGTTCCATTTTATTTTTTTTTTGGGTTCAGCTTTATTGGTGTTTGATAGGATGGAAAGGGAATCTTCAAGTACTATACAAACGAATCAAGAAAATGATGGGATTGAAATGAATAATGTAGTAAATATGGACGACGAAGTGGAAGAGCCCAATGTTGGAATGGTGTTTGATAGCTATGAAGATTTGTTTGATTATTACACAACTTATGGGAAGCGGTTGGCATTCCCAGTTAAGAGGAGATCATCAACAAAATCAGATGACGGACAGTTGAAATATATATCGGTTGCTTGTTCTCGATCAAGAAAATTACAACGCACTACGAAAAATCCTCTCAAGCCACATCCAAGAATAAAAACAGATTGTAAGACTAAAGTCCTAGTAGTTTTATGCCCCGAGGGAGAGTGGCGATTGAGCACTGTCATGCTTGATCACAACCGTGAGATAAGTCCAAGCAAAACTCGCTTTTTTCGATGCAATAGAGTAATGAAGCCACATGTAAAATGAAGGCTTGAGTTGAATGACAAGGCTAAGATTAGAATAAATAAAAATTTCAACTCTTTTGTGGTTGAAGCGGGTGGACATGAGAATATGCCATTTTTAGAAAAGGATTGTAAAAATTTTATTGAGAAAGTAAGGCGATTGTGACTCGGAGAAAGAGATGTTGTGGTAATCCAAAACTACTTCTTGAAGATGCAAGCTGATAATGCAAATTTCTTTTATGCAATGGATTTGGATGAAGATGGACGATTAAGGAATGTATTTTGAGCGGATGCAAGGAGCAGAGCAGCGTATGAGGAATTTGGTGATGTTATAACATTTGACACAATGTACTTAACAAATAAGTATGACATGCCATTTACTCCATTCGTAGGTGTTAACCATCATGGGCAATCAACGTTGCTTGGATGTAGTTTAATCTCCAGTGAGGATACAGAGACGTTTACTTGGTTATTTCACTCCTGGCTTGCATGCATGTCTTGGAATGCTTCAAGTGTCATAATCACTGACCAAGACAAAGCAATGCAAAAAGCAGTTGAGAACGTCTTCCCTAATGCTAGACATCGATGGTGCTTATGGCACATAATGAAGAAATTTCCAGAAAAGTTAAGAGGTTATAAGTTGTACGAATCAATCAAATTTTCTTTGCAAAGGGTTGTTTATGATACATTGACTTGTACTGAATTTGAAGAAAGTTGGAAGGAGATGATTGAGAAGTATAAACTACATAGCAATGATTGGTTGAGTGGATTGTACAATGAGAGACATCGTTGGACACCAGTATTTGTGAAAGATAATTTTTGGGCGGGAATGTCAACTATACAAAGAAGTGAAAGCATGAATTCGTTCTTTAATGGGTATGTCAACTCTAAGACTACCTTCAAACAATTTGTGGAACAGTATGATTGAAAAGTAAGGTGGAAAAGGAGACCCATGAAGACTATAAGTCTTCCTCTTCACAAGTCCCGTGTGTAAGTCATTATGATATGGTGCAACAAGTTCAAAGTGTTTATACTATTTCAAAGTTTAAAGAGTTCCAAAATGAATTGATAGGAAAGATGTATTGTGATTTAACTTCAACTAAAATTGATGGTGTGACTTCAAAGTATGAAGTAACTGAGGATTTAATGATTGAAGAGAGAAAAAAGAGTGCAAATTTCAAGGTTTGGTTCCATGAAAAGGACTGTGAGGTGTGAGGTGAAGTACAATTTTTGCATGTTTGAGTTTAGGGGAATATTATGCAGGCATGCAATCGCAATGTTAATTTGTAAGAAGATTTACTCAATTCCTGATAAATACATCTTACGACGATGGAGAAAGGATGTGAAGAGATGCCACACAAAAGTCAAAATTAGTTATGATAGTTGGAGTACCACGCCAGAAGCATTGCGATATGATAAAATGTGCAATGCACTTAGTGAGGTTGCAGACCTAGCAAAAATATCTGAAGATAAGTGCATGGAAGTGATGGACTGGATACATGATTTGAAGGTGAATCTACAAAAAAATGGTGGCGATGGAAGTTATCAACCAATTCCCAACTCAACTGTCCGTAAAAACACTAGTTGTGATACTAATGATATATCAAAGGAGAGTCAGAAGATACTTACTCCATTAGCAGTTCGAAGCAAAGGTCGCCCACCATTTAAAAGGAAGCAATCTAAAATGGAGCACGTTGTTAGAAAAAAAATAAAAGAAAAGAAAAGGAGGACCTTACCATCTGAAAATCATAACCTTGAAGAAAAAGGCATGAAGGTTTGAATAAAATCCTTATAATTTGTGTATGTGAAGTAATAAATTTATGGTTACAATATTTCCTAATTATTCTTTATGTCTTGCAGGATTCCCCAGTGGTTGGAAGTGATGTCGTTAGTTCTGTTATTGGTCCACCCAATAGAGAAGTTGTTGATACAAGTGGAACACAAGAGAGTGTTATTATCACGGTACAAGCTAGTTGGTTTTTAAAATATTGGTTGTGTTCATACTTCAAACTAATTGTTATTGTAACTACTGGTCCTAATATATAGCCTTAAACAAATATAGGATTCGCAAAGTACACAAGTTACTAATGTCGGTATGAGTGCTAGTCAGTACCCTATATTGCACTTTTGTAACGTGAGTTAATGAAAATGACTTTTGTTATTGTTCTATTGATTTCGTGTGTTAAGTTATTTATTAAGTTGGTGTATATTATTTATGACAAAATAATTTGGCCTTATTGTGGGGTGTCACTCAGAGAGGTCATCCAAACCAAGCACATGGGATAGAAAACATAGCAAATCATGCTTTCGATGAAAACCATTTCATGGTAAGCAATCTACCATAGAATCCGAAGTTATTCTCATGCTATAACATAATGTGTAGTTAATGGTCTTTTTTTTCCCGCTTATTTAGCATAACCAATATTAAGGTTGGAATGGTGGATATGTTGTGGACACGATGCCTAGTTCTAGCTCCAAAGATCCAGTAAATATTCAAGAACTACCAACTACATCTTCATCACCAATGTCTAATGACAAATAAATTTGGTGAGTTAGAAAAATGACTTGCAAATGAAATGCCATGATTTTATTTGCTTACTTGACTATTTCTTTTTTCTTTGGCAGGTCTTGAAGGATGAAGGTGTAGTTGACATATGGTGGGAAAAGATGCCGAGTTGTTGGGGTGAAAAAAGAAGCCAAGTTGTTGGGAGGGGCACAAGTAATGTAGGGATTGGTGTTGGAAATACTACAACTTTTGCTGGAGGGGCACAACTGCTACCAGGGTTGGAAATGGTGCACTGGGTAGAGAAATTGCAGGGCGATTAACACTTTCCAGTGTGCTGGATAAAATCAGAGCAAGAAAATAAAAAAAATTAACAACAATATCTTTTTAAAAATGAAGATTGTTGTGCTTTTGGCTTTTTTTGTGAAATTGTTATTAGTTTGTTTTGTTTTTTAGTGAAACTGCAATGTTTTGTAATGATAATATCTAGTTTATATTGCTCAATGATATGGTTGTGTAGACAGTTTAAATTTGCAAACTTATCTCCATCTTGGAGTCTTATCTTGTCGACAATCTATTCATGTGTAGTACCAACATATCCCCCACTTGCCATGCATAAGGCTTTCTTGTAGCAGGCTTTTAGCTGCATTCAGAATCAGCCAGAGCAATTATACAGGCACTATTCACAGTACTGTTCAGCTGGATTTTCAGCTGTAGGGTATTGTTCAGCTGGATTTTCTGCTTTAAACAGTCTTTTCACGTCATTTAGCTGGTCCATGTGCTGCTGTATTTTTTTTTTTTTGGAGTTAAGTAATGTCTAAAGTTGTCCAATGCACTGATTCACGTTAATGTTCTAAATATGCTGCAGCTGGTTTCTTATTATTTGAGTTGGACTCTTATTTGAGTTGCTTTAGCAGGTTTTATCTTCAATGGACTCCAAAGTAAGCTGGTTTCTTTTGAATTTTTGGATAATCACGCTGGTTTTTTGCTTAGATGGACTTATTTGCACTCAACTGTCTCATTATCTCTATTGCCTCTCCTTCATCAAAAAATGAACTAGAAAAAAAAGAGTTTACTTGAGTGTAATTGTTTGCTTTGTGGCCAGCCGTCTCTCCAGATTGTATTGGATGCAGGATTTTAAGTCTATGGCATCACACAGGATTTTCATGGCAGCACATATGTGTGCAACCTTGCTGGAATTCAAACTCTTTAACTCACATAGATTTAATAAATGTGCAAAGCAAAATGAAAAATTCCTAAACCTTGTAGATTGCCAGCACATTCATCAAAGGGCAAAAGTAATCATTTCCCTTTCATTATTTTTGCATAAATAAAACTAAATGTGTTTACATGAAAAATGTATACAATTTTGAAACCACTTCTACGGTAAAGGTTTCACCAACTACTACAATTTCACTCCAGCAATCCAATTAACAACAACACTCATACCCCACTCCAATAACAACTAGTCCCAAGACTAGACAAAATGCGGCATCGACTCTCTTTTCCTTAACCAAAACCTAAGAAATTCAAAACAACATTGTTTGAGGTAATTCATCAAAAAACTTGTAGATGAAGTCCAGTTGCAAAGTATTCCAATACAAGCATGTACAAGGAAGCCAAATGACAACAACACTCATACCCCACACCATATTTACCAGCCAAAATGTTGTACTCCATGGCACTGCCATCGCCCACCTCAGACTAAATAAGTACAATTGAAACCCAATAACTCTGCTCCGATTTAAGGAAAAACTATTCAAGATCAATGATTCAAATTTTTTCCTCATAATGAATGAGGGCAAACGAAACCCATTAAACCCTCTTCAAATTCAAGGAAACCCCATTTCACGACCCACCTCTTCTTCTCAAAATCTTTCAGCTTTCTTCCTGAGAATGAATAAGGCAATTGAAACCCAATAACTCTTTTGGATTCAAGAAAAAACCATCTTAATTCAATCAAACGTCAATTTCTTGTTCCTCCTCAGATTCAATAATTAAGTGTCGATAAAATAGAGGTGAACAGAGACGAAAACTAAAAAAGAAGGGGAGGGGAGGGGTTTAATAGGTGATCCCAAATGGGTAAGAGTGACAGATTTTGATAAAACAGAGGAAAAGAAAAAGAAAGAGGGAAAATGAAAATTCGAGATCGAAATGAGAAGTAAAATGTGAGGTGTGATGGTAAAGGAAAGGCAGATCTTCGCCCATGGGAATAGGAAAAGTGATGGCTTTTGATTCTTTTTTGGTTGCCTGTGGAATTGGATGTGAGAGAGTTCTACGGGAATATGCTAAAAAATTGTGTAGCTGGAGAAGTTGCGGATGTGGCAAATCCACATCATTTGCCACGTCATTAGGTCAGTATTTTAGGTCAAAAATTTAAGTCCCAATAACATTACTCATTATAGAATATTATAACATAATTAAAAGTTTGTTATTTGTAACATAATATAATTAAAACATTGCCTACAACATAATGTAATATAATATAATTAAAAATTTATCTCCCTTACAAATCCAACACAATATCATGCAACACAACATAATGTAATATAGCATAATCCAACATTAAAAAATATAAAAACACAAATATCTACATTTTTACAAGTCAAAACCATGAAAAAAAATTAAAAAACAAAACAATTTTCAAAAGAATAAATCATTCAATAAGATATAGATTTGTATTCACAGCAGCATGTATATATATAAAATAATAATAATAACAGGTAAAGTGGGGCGGGGAGAGGCGGGGCGGGGGTAAGTGTCAGTCTATCTCCACTTTTATCCCCACACGAGTTTATACGGTTATTTGCGTCTACATCCACCCCGGTCCAAACGAAACTGATTTGAACGAATACCCATTTTTATCCAGTCCACTATCATCTTTAGTTCAAATTGCATTCGTGTTCGGGTTGACTACCCATCGACAGCTTTACAACTTTTGTATAAAAATGTGTGAGATGATGTATAGAAAGAAATCTTAAAAGGAAATATTGAAATAAATTTATTTATTAATAGGAGTCGATATAGAATGCGGTAGACTTATTTATTAGTAGGATGGGTATAAATCGTGTGAACTTAATAGTTTGATGAATTATAGTTTAATGGGGTGGGAATGAAAATTTTTAGGTAGAAATAGCTCCACCCTTACATTAAATACTCTTCTTTACATATCTAACACTATAAAAAAAAAACAACCTCTTACTTTTGTAAGAACAAAATCACCAATTTTGTGGGAGGTTGATTATCCAATTTTGATGGTTTATGATGAGCCAAGCTCAACAGCCCAACTCTAAGAAGTCCAGTTAGCCAAGACCAAAAGAGTCTGCATCCGGACAAGCTCACCAAGGTCAAGGAGCTACATCAGCAGGGGATATACAAAGGTCATCTAAGAGCCCCCTATACCACCTTGGCGTAAGGGTCATCAAGAGTCTCCTCTACCACCTTGGAGTAAGGGTCATCAAGGGCCTCCTCTACCACCTTGGAGTAAGGGTCACCAGGAGCCTCCCTCTCGCCGCCTTAGAAAGAGTCAATCTTTACCTCATTCTTTAACTGAGTCTTATGGAGAGAACCTCAACCGCCTCGCGCCGTTGAGAAGAAACCGCCAGCTCCACCAGAATAGTTATTTAGTTGCTGTTAAGTCGCCCAATCTATTAGGGGGCGACTATAAATTGTAAACCCCACCAATACTTGGGGGGCAAGATCACCACACTCTCTCTTGAGCACGACTCTCTCCTCTCCCTTTCAAAGCTTGTATTCTCTGCTTTCCAAGCACTCCTAAATTAATAAATTACCCGGTGACCCTAGCCATTCAGTAGTGGACGTCAGTCATATTGACCGAACCACTATAAATCTCGCCTTCTCTCTCTACTTTAATTACTGCATTTATTACTCATACTTGACAAGTGGTGTGCAAAATCATTTTGTGGGTCAAGAACCAACAGATCTTGCAACTGATGCTCACTAGGCAAAGAGGAGCACAACCTGGACCCAAGTTAGAGGAGCTCCATGCCCTGGGTGTCAAGGAGCTTCCCACATGGGTGCTTGGAGCCCCACCCCTAGGAGCCCCTTTGGGCGCCCCACACAAGGGAGCTCCTCCTCATAACTATGAGCCAGTTCTGCCTCTTTCTCCAACTCCCCTTTCCCACGGTGGAGACCCTCATTTCCAAAAGGATAAAAGAAAGAATTAAAGCGTGGAGCACGGGAGCTATTTCCATACAATTCCAAAGGAGTCCCAACCACTGGGACGAAAAAATTAAAGAAGTGCAAAATCAACTGGGTGACGTCTTCAACGCTATAAAGGCGTAGGGATACGAGGTAGTGAACGGACACGCCTTTCAAACCTAACGTGGCAAACAACCCACTCCCTCATAAATTTAAGATGCCATTCATTGAAACCTTTGACGGTACAAAGGATCCACTTGATCACCTCGAGACTTACAAGAGTTTAATGCAGCTGCACAATGTCTCCAATGAGATCATGTGTAGGGCGTTCCTAACTACATTAAAGGGATCAGCGNAAGACTTTAATGCAGCTGCACAATGTCTCCAATGAGATCATGTGTAGGGCGTTCCTAACTACATTACAGGGATCAGCGTGACAATGGTTCACCAAACTCACCCCCTCCTCCATAGACTCCTTCGCCGAACTGAGAAGATCTTTTGTGGTACAGTTCATTGGTGGACGCTGCCAGCAGAAACCTGTCACCCACTTGCTCAGCATAAAGCAGGATCGAGCGGAAAACCTGAGGAGTTACCTCACTTGTTTTAACGAGGAGGTCCTCCATATTAAGAAGCCCGATGATAAAGTCACCATAATCGCCTTCTTAGGAGGACTTCGTTCATCAAACTTCCTCTGTTCAATGATGAATCACCCACCAAAGATCATGCTAGAATTATGGTCAAAAGCTCAAAAATACATAAATGGCAAGGATGTTACCAAATCCAGGCGAGGTGAGTCCTCACAGTCATCATCACCACCTGCGCCCAACTCTAAAAAAAAAAAAAAAACCACAAAGGCACAGACATTAAGTAATTTTGTGACTGAGCTCACACCGCTTGAGGAGAAAAATTGTCAAGAAGACTCAAAGCCAAAGGCCATTAGTGCTCCTACCCAAGCACTCAACATCCAGGCGCCTAGCACCTCAGGCGCCAAGCACCTTGCCCTCAGCGCTAGGCGCCTAGTCCTTAGCGACTAGGAGCCTAGCACCTCTCAGGCGCCCAGTGTCTCTTAGGCTCCTAGCTTCTGAGGCGCCCAGTTGCTCGGCGCTCTCCTCATCTCCATCTATTGGAATGAGCCTCCAGCTTGGTGATCCTCCCATCAGGCTAACCCTCAAAATTTGCCTCTCCTCTCAAGTAGATGACCTATCTGCAGCTAAGCTGCTCCATAGCGGGTCACCAAAAGCTTAGCTTCTGCACTGCTCTCAAGTAGGCAACCTATCTTCAATTGAGCGATTCTTTCGCAGGTCGCCAAAAGCTTAGCCTCTGCACTGTTCTCAAATAAGCAGCCTATATATCTAATTTAGTGGCTCTTTCGCGGGTCGCCAAAAGCTTAGTCTTTGCACTGTTTTCAAACAGGCAGCCTATATATCCAGCTTAACAGCTCTCTTGCGGATCGTCAAAAGCTTGGCATCTACACTATTCTCAAACAGACAACCTATATATCCAGCTTAGTGGCTTTCTCGTAAGTCGCCAAAAGCTTGGCCTCTACACTGTTCTCAAACAGGCAGCCTATATATCTAGCTTAACGGCTCTCTTGTAGGTCGCCAAAAGCTTGACATCTACACTATTCTCAAACAAGCAACTTATATATCCAACTTAGCGGTTCTCTCGCGAGCCCCCAAAACTGTGGTCACTGCATTGTTCTCAAACAGGTAGCCTATACCTCAAGCTTAAGGACTCTCTCATGGGTCGCCAAAATCTCGGTCTCAAAAGGTGTAGCTCTCTTACGAGCAATCCTCAGACTCTGTCATTGCTCTCATGCAAGCAGTCTGCCTCTCTCTCCAGGTAATCATGTTAAGATATTTTGATGTTGAAATAACATTATTTTTGTCATCTCTAGGCACACTTTTGAAACTCAGGCCATCTGCAACTTGAGGGACTACATTAAATAAAATGTCAACAATCGGGCCTCATCATTTTGTGTCTATCCGGCATCGCTGTCTTGTTGTTGCAGCACTCCCACACTTAGCACCTAGCCTAAACAAGGTTTGTCTACGCTTCCAACACTAAGGATCTACACCTATTCCCCTGCCTGTGCTTATCCCCAAACAGCGTTGTTCCATCACGATCAGCAAAGTCACCAGCTTCCGCTGTCAAGCATAACTCGTCTCGTCATCCAGCATCGACGCCTGGGCACCTCTCCAGCAAGGCCCAACACCACAAGCGCCACTCCATCAGCACCTAACAACTGGGTTACCTGACCAGCATGCCCGCATACAGCAGCGGCGCCTAGGGCCTTGAACACAGCAGGTACGCCTAACTGTCCCTTTTTACTCACTCGTAGCATAGGCGCTCAACGCCTGAATTGACACAACAACCCTTCTGCCCGCCTGGCCTGCTAGCCTTACCTACACAGTGCTAGCCCCAGCCGCGCGCCCAGAGGTTGCCTCCTCTACGTGCCCCAACGATGGTTTCCTCCTTCAGCTCGCCTAACTGCCTGTCTAGCACAACATGAACGCCTATCTCCTTGGTCAGCTCGCCCAAGGCCTCAAAAGGCGCGCCCACCTCCATGGTCAGCTCGCCCAAGGCAGCCCCAGGCTATCCCAAGACGCCCAAGGTGGCCCCAAGCTCACCCAGAAGCTGCTGCTCACCAAAAATCGCGCGCCCAGCGCCCTTGCTTGTTATTTTGATAGTAAATTTTTGCTTCATAACTCCAAATAGGGATATATTATATATCAAATCAAAACTTTCGGCGAGCCTTATAAGACTCACAACCTTAAGTTGTGACTGATTGTGTAAAAAGTCCAAAAAAGGCCCAGAAGCAGAAGTTTTGGCCTCCCGAAATTTAAAAAAAAAAAAAAAATTTGCTTGCTCGCCCAGAACAGTACTGCTCGCCTAGCTCTCTGCTTGAAGTTTTAATCGTAACTTTTACTCCGTTATTCCAAATGAGGTTTATAGTATACCAAATCGAAGCTCTCGGCGAGCCCAACAAGATTCACAGCCNTTGTGTAAAAAGTCCAAAAAAGGCCCAGAAGCAGAAGTTTTGGCCTCCCGAAATTTTTTTTTAAAAAAAAATTTGCTTGCTCGCCCAGAACAGTACTGCTCGCCTAGCTCTTTGCTTGAAGTTTTAATCGTAACTTTTACTTCGTTATTTCAAATGAGGTTTATAGTATACCAAATCGAAGCTCTCGGCGAGCCCAACAAGATTCACAGTCTATGGCTTTGACTGATGCTATAGAAAGTCCAAAAAAAGTTTGGAAGCAAATATTTTGGCCTCCCAAAGTTTTCCAATTATATCAGTCAGTCGAAAATTTGAACTTAGTCGAATGTCCTCCTTTCCAAGTTCCATTAGACACAAGGCATTATGAGGCAAATGATGAGTCAAACTCAAGGGCTCAACTCATGTTATAAGCCCAAGGGCCCAACTCTAAGAGGTCCAGCTAGCCAAGCCCAAAGGAGTCTACACCCGGATAACCTCACCAAGGTCAAGGAGCTACATTAGTATGGGGCATGCAAGAGTCATCCAAGAGCCTCCTCTACCACATTGGAGTAAAGGTCACCAGGAGCCTCCCCCTCGCCGCCTTGGAAAAAGTCAACTCTCACCTCATCCTTTGATCGAGTTTCATAAAGAGCACCTCAACCGCTTCGCTCGTTGAGAAGAAGCTGTCAACTCCACCAAAATAGTTATTTAGTTGCTATTAAGCCCCTCCAATCTGTTAGGGGATAACTATAAATTGTAAGCCCCACCAGCACTTGGGGGGCAAGATCACCACACTCTCACTTGAGCACGACTCTCTCCTCTCTCTCTCAAAGCTTGTACTCTCTGCACTTCAAGCACTCCTAAATTAATAAAGTATCCGNCCCAAAGGAGTCTACACCCGGATAACCTCACCAAGGTCAAGGAGCTACATTAGTAAGGGGCATGCAAGAGTCATCCAAGAGCCTCCTCTACCACATTGGAGTAAAGGTCACCAGGAGCCTCCCCCTCGCCGCCTTGAAAAAAGTCAACTCTCACCTCATCCTTTGATCGAGTCTCATAAAGAGCACCTCAACCGCTTCGCTCGTTGAGAAGAAGCCGTCAACTCCACCAAAATAGTTATTTAGTTGCTATTAAGCCCCTCCAATCTGTTAGGGGATAACTATAAATTGAAAGCCCCACCAGCACTTGGGGGGCAAGATCACCACACTCTCACTTGAGCACGACTCTCTCCTCTCCCNAGTTGCTATTAAGCCCCTCCAATCTGTTAGGGGATAACTATAAATTGAAAGCCCCACCAGCACTTGGGGGGCAAGATCACCACACTCTCACTTGAGCACGACTCTCTCCTCTCCCTCTCAAAGCTTGTACTCTCTGCACTTCAAGCACTCCTAAATTAATAAAGTATCCGATGACCCAAGTCATTCAGAAGTGGACGTAGGTCACATTGATTGAACCACTATAAATCTCGCATTCTCTCTCTATTTTAATTATTACATTTATTACTCATACTTGACAAGTGATGTACAAAACTATTTTGTACATCATCAGTTTACATTTGCTTTTAGTGTTAAATGTTTTTCAAAAATTTTTACAAACAAGAAAGAAAATAGTCTAATTGACATACAAAATTATATAAAAAGGATAATTTATTTTTAAAATGCATTCTTTATTTACCGAAATTATTGATACGTTTTATAACTGTTTCTACATAACAAAATTAATAAAATTCTATTTAAGATGGACTATTTCATAAAAAAAAATTTAATAGATTATTGATTATATTAACCAAACCTTATTATATAAATTTAAGTAGTACTTTTTACATATCAAAAAACGAAAAGANATTTGCTTTTAGTGTTAAATGTTTTTCAAAAATTTTTACAAACAAGAAAGAAAATACTCTAATTGACATACAAAATTATATAAAAAGGATAATTTATTTTTCAAATGCATTCTTTATTTACCGAAATTATTGATACGTTTTATAACTGTTTCTACATAAGAAAATTAATAAAATTCTATTTAAGATGGACTATTTCATAAAAAAAATTTAATAGATTATTTATTATATTAACCAAACCTTATTATAAAAATTTAAGTAGTACTTTTTACATATCAAAAAACGAAAAAAACACATTTTAGATGATTTTTTTATTATTATTAATAAGTAAATAGGCCTCACTTATATTTGTCGTTTTAGGCTCTAAATTGTCTCGGGTCTCCCTTCGCGAGGGGATTGATTTAGATGTATATAAACTAGTCTGAACACCCCAAACTCTAATATAAAAATTAAAAAAAAAAAAAGTCTCGCACCCATTGTTCTGGNTTATTAATAAGTAAATAGGCCTCACTTATATTTGTCGTTTTAGGCTCTAAATTGTCTCGGGTCTCCCTTCGCGAGGGGATTGATTTAGATGTATATAAACTAGTCTGAACACCCCAAACTTTAATATAAAAATTAAAAAAAAAAAGGTCTCGCACCCATTGTTCTAGNTTCGCGAGGGGATTGATTTAGATGTATATAAACTAGTCTGAACACCCCAAACTCTAATATAAAAATTAAAAAAAAAAAAAGTCTCGCACCCATTGTTCTGGAGCAGCTACCCAAGTATGGAGCCATACACAACACACAGTCTGCAAAGTGCGAAAATATGTAACCAATTTTGCAGTGTGATTAAACTTTATAATAAAAAGTAGAACAAAAATTCAAGAACCTTAAAATAAACTCATTGTCTCCATGTAAAACTCCTGCCAAATCTAAACTTCTAAAAAATAACTTTAAAAATAACAATAAATCATTCGAAAGCCCAAGCATTCTTTTTGCGAATTTCTTCTTCTTCCTCAGGAGTAAAGTCGTTCTTGATATTGAATATTTTGCGAATCTCCTCCGGTGACTTACCCTTGATCATGTTTGCAACTTTTTCACATAAAATATTCAATAAATCCTTAATCCCGAGAAAGTTTGCAGCCATTAAAAGATCATAAAGAACCGTTTGATCTTCATCCACAAACTTAGAATCGAACTTCTTGAGATCCTCACTAGTAATAGTTTCATCAGCGTGTCTCTTGCAGTATTCGATCACTTTCACCAATGTCTTGCTATCCACATTTGTCAGTGGAATCGTGGTTGATGCACAATCGTCCTCAATCATGTGCTTGAGGGCTTGAGACTGTATAGCAACAGCCTCCTCGACCTCAGAGAGCACTCCATCGGAAGTCTTCAATGTCACCTTCTTCTCCGACGTCATGGAATGGTATTACAGTGACAAAGAATAGTAGAAAACTTGGGAAGAAATAAGAAGGGTATCCAGAGAGTTGGAATGTTGATTGTGTAGCAGGGTTTGAGAGACAGGGAGTATATATATAGTGTTGAGTGAATGGTACTTTCCTTGTTACGGAAGGAATATGATTGAAACTTCTAATATGATTAGGCTTCCAAGACTGTAAGGAAATCAACGTTCTGTTCTTATTTCCAAACTTCTGTGATGTGCGTTGATTAAATCTGCACCAGATCAATAAATTAATTGCTACAAGCTCTTGATTAAAAAAAAAAAAAACACTTGCAATTTCCATTTGTAATACTCGTAAGTTGTAACAAGTCGTGTTGTGTTGGGTTTGTGTCATATTTAGATAGTGTTGCGTAAAAATTTGCTCAAGCCATGTTGTACCTATTTATAATCGTGTATAGCTTGGTTCATGTCATGTTTGTTACGTATTGTGTATAAGTTGTGTTTAATGTATTCGAGACTTATATAGTTGGATTCTTATTGATCTATGTATTTGATTAGTCTAGCAATTTTACCCCTTTACCTCGTTCTGCTGCTTAATGCTTATGCAACCTTTGGTATGCATAAATTACATTTCCCATTCGATGTCAAATTGATATACATTTGCATCTCGAGTTTTCGATGTCCTATGTCAATTGATAAATTTGAGTGTAAATAAATTAGTCAATTCTGGTTCAACTCAAATTCAATAACTCGATACCTAAGTTCTAACGAATTTCAATTTTAATCAAAAATTAAACCCAAACTTTTAAGGATTAGCTACGCTAGTGTTCGAATTGAATATCAATTGAGGATTTTAATAATTTTGACCGAGTCTAATTGACAAAATCCGCATGAATCGCAATCTATTGGCCTACACTTTCATTCATCTATCAAATAATTTTTACAATTTTTTTTCCCTCTCTCTTGCAGAAAAATACACTATTCCATGTGAATATATGCATAAAAAAATAATGTTCTCGGCGTTTCTTAAATGCCTGTAATTTTCCGGTTGCCAGAGTCCGGCAAAAGGAGTGCTGGTATACATTTTTAAACGCCAAGAAATTTCTCGACGCCGATTTAGGTGGCTGTTTTAACAGCTAGGAAAGGATTTTACAGGCGTTTAGCTGCCTTTTCCCGGCGTGTGCAAACTCCGGTAATTCGTGATTTTGTTGTAGTGATATTTGGTTAGGGCCGGAGGAATATGGGATACAGTGAAAAATTTTTGGGCTTTGGCCGGCTTTTGCATGCTAAATGTTATTACTCATTCGTCATGAAATTGAATCGACCAAGATCCAATTGATATATTTGGATTCAATCAAATAAGTCATGTTGACTCAAATTCAACCCGAATTAGTTCAATTTTAACTTGAACAGTATTCCAAAAGACCCAAACCCGATTGAACCGAAACGTAAATGGGAAGTTCAATTCTAGCTTTGTTATACAATTTCAAATTCATTTGTCCATAATTTGTTCAAGGTTCACCTCGCATAAGAATACATTCTATACTATGTGAAGTCTTGCTTTCCATTGTCTCGGCGATGATTTATCTTTAATTGGATAGAAAATTAGATTAATCAAAGTGTTCGTAAATTAACACGAATGCCCTTAACCGTAATAAAAAAAAAAAAATGTCTCGCACCCATTGTTCTTGCGTAGCTACCCAAGTACGGAGCCCTACAACACATGGTCTGCAAAGTGCCAAAATATGCAAACAATTTTGCAGTGTGTAATGTTATTATCACAAAATAATATACCCTTTTCTTATTTGGTATATCCCTTCTGCTTCAAAACATCTTAAACTCACTATCTCTAAGTAAAACTCCTGCCAAATCTAAAAATCTAAAAAAGAACTTTAAAAAATCACTCGAAAGCCCAAGCATTCTCTTTACGAATTTGTTCCTCTTTCTCTGGGCTAAAATCATTCTCGATATTGAATGTTTTGCGAATCTCCTCCGGTGATTTACCCTTAATCATGTTTGCAACTTTTTCACACAAAATATTTAATAAATCCTTATTCCTGAGAAAATTTGCAGCCATTAAAACATTATAAAGAATTGCTTGATCTTCATCCACAAACTCAGAATTGAACTTCTTGAGATCCTTACTAGTAATAGTCTCATTGGCGTGTTTCTTGCAGTACTCGATCACTTTCACCAATGTCTTGCTATCCACGTTGGTAAGTGGAATTGTGGTCGATGCACAATCGTCCCGATCATGTGCTTGAGAGCCTGAGACTGTATAGCAACAGCCTCTTCGACCTCAAGTCTTCTTCTTCGACGCCATGGTATGGTATTACTGCGACAAAGAATAGTAGAAAACTTGGGAAGGAATAAGAAGGGTTTGGACTCTGAAGAGAGTTGGAATGTTGATTGTATAGAAGTGTGTGAGGTAGACTTGACAATTGTATCGAATGAAACGATTTTGTGTGGGATAAAACGGATTTATATTAAAATAAATTTCATTCATACCCTATTCATTTATATAAACGAGTCTAACTGTCACACTCATACACTATTCGTTTATTAAACGGGTTGCCTGATATAACCCGTGTGTCACTCGTTAAATAAGAGAATAAATTAAATAATTTCGAGTCCATATAAAAAATCATTAACTCGTCACACGTTATACATGTTTGACCTGTTTACTATAACAATAAATTATGACTGAGCAAAAAAATGAAGACAAAAAATAAATATTAAATGACTACTAAATTTAAATGATTATGAGATATGGTAGATATGAGATGAGACAGAGGTTGAGAGACCTTACTTAGTTTTTAAAAATTTATTGTACCACTGTTAACGAATTAAACGGGTTGAAACGAGTTTATGGGTTAAACACGAAACCGATTCGTTTATTTCACAGGTCTGCCGAGTTAACCCATTAACCACCCGAATCCGTTAAGACTACACCCAAACCCGCTAAATTCATGTCGGATTTATGCCGGTTCCACGAATCGTGTCTAAAATTGTCAAGTCTAGTGTGAGGGACTGGTTGTATATATATATAGTATTGGGTGAATGGTACTTTCCTTATTACAGAAGGAATGTGATTGAGAAATATATAAACTTCTAATATGATTAGGCTTCTAAGACGGTAAGGAAACCAGCGTTATTTTCCTATATCTAAACTTCTGTGATGTACCAGCCAAAAAAAAAAAAAACTTCTGTGATGTGTTTAGTAAAAAAAAAAACTACTGTGATGTGTGTTGATTGAATCTGCAACAGATCAATAAATTACCACAAGCTCTTGATAAAAAAAAACTTGCAAGTCTTCGCAAGTAGTGTCGCGTTGGTTTTGTGTCATGATTAGATAGTGTTGCGTAAAAATTTGCTCAAGTCATATCATGCTCTATTATCAGTAGGGCTGTCAAAATTTGACACGACACGATTAATAGACACGAATTAAACGGGTTTAAATGAGATCTTAACGGGTTTGGGTGATAAACGGATTGACACTCTAAACATGTTTAATAAACGGGTCGTGTTCGGGTGAGACCTGTCAAACAGTTTATCACACGTTTATTCGTTTAAATAAAATTAATATAATAATAAATTAATAATTATTTTAAAAAATTAGCAAGAAAAAAGAAATAAAGAAATCAATAAAAAAAAAGTAAAATAGTAGTTCAAAGACAAAGGAGAAAAGTTGGAGAACACTTCAAAGGTAAAGGCAAATGTTTTTTGTTTTTATCCCACATTAGAAAATGAGGAGAGATGGGGAGGATTGAGTTGTCTATAAAAGATAATGACCTCTTGATTTTATTTTTAAAGCCTTCAAGTCTTATTTTTCAAAGACAATGGAGAACAGTTGTAGAGCACTTGAAAGACAAAAGTAAATCAATGTCTTTTATTTTTGTCTCACATTGGAAAATGAGGGGAGATGGGGAGGGTGAGTTGTCTATAAAAGACAATAGCCTCTTGTTTTTTTTTTTTAAACTTTCAAGTCTTATTTTTTATGAGATTTGATTTAAAATTCCTCTTTTTTGAGGTAAGTGCAATTAGTAGTAAAAAAAATGGAGTATTAAAATTTGTTGATATAATTTTTTTAAAATTAAACAGGTTAAACGAGTCGTGTCGTGTTACTTGTTTATTAAACGGGTCGTGTTCGTGTTGAGATTTTTTACCCGTTTATTAAATATATCGTGTATGGATTTATACGTTTTTCACCTGTCACCCGTTTAACCCGACACATAACTGTTTAACTCTACACGATTGACACTCCTATTTATCGGGGACAGAACTAGGAATTAGCTCAAGGGTGGACATTTTAACTAGGCCCAATTCTTACATGAAGTGATTAATGATTTCACAAAGATTATTCTAATTTTATGTATTTTAATAAAGTGGTGTAGATCATAAATATTAATTCCATTAAAACCTAAACCATCCATAAAAAAAATATTTTATAAAAAGTGTAACGTCAAAAATAAAATAAAATCTAAATGCAAATGAAAAGTATCATTACCAAAAATTATTATTTTTTTATTAAATTGTCATATTGAAGACAATCGCTCCTTACACTCGGTCATACACATATGGTTATATACTAAATAAATTATATTTTTAATCAAGTGTCAATTTGAACAATATATTTGTCTCAATTTGGCCTTGGCTATAAATTTTTTTCCTTGACAAAAGTTTGACCATCTATATAATAAAGTAGCTTACAATTCAAATTTCAAAAGATAAACAAAATGACTTTTACTTTTCGCGGTTCAGATCTCTTCAAATTTTATTTTAAAGTTAATCTAACGATTAATATTAATACTCTAAATTTAATAAAAAAAATAGACCCCTAAAAATGTGTTTTGAGTGACTTTTTACAATACTTCAATGAATTATTTCTCATAAGTACTTAAAAAAAATAGTGTTTGAAACTGTCCCACCACTATCTCTTCCAACACTGCCGCCGTTGCTGTCACCACCACCATCGTCGTCGCCGCCACCACCACCACCACCACCACCACCGCCACCACGGTCTTTGTCACCCACCACAACTATCACCATCTTTTACCACCACCATTGTCGCCCACCACCTCTCACCCAATTACAATCGATGTTTAAATTCATTTATCTTTCCTCTATGCTTATGATTTAATATTGAATATAAATACATATATGTTTATTGTTTTTCATTTTTTATTACTATGTACCTTTAGGCATAGGCAATAACTAGTACATTTATATTAATTACATCATATCTGATATATAAAAAATTTCGAATTGAAAAGAATCAAAAGTTGATACATTTGACATACAAGAAGACAAAAAATAAAAAAAATTAATTACAACTCTTTCCAAAATGTGAGGCTATTACATATATTTATAGTTGGCTTTGGCGTGCTTTCATATTTTATATCAAAATCTTAATTTGGTATTATTTTAATAAAATTGAATGTTAATTGATGAATTGAATACTAATTTGATGAATGTCAATGTTAATTTGATAAAATGTAATACTAATTTAGTGCTAATTTGATGAAATTGAATATTAATTTGACGTGAATTTGATAAATTAAGTATTAATCGGATAAAATTAAAGATTAATCAAATAACATTAAAGGTCAATTTGACATTAATTTGATAAAATTATAGATTAATTTGAGTAAAGATAATTAAGTAAAATGAGAGTTCTAGTAAGGGTAATTTGTGAAAATAATTATGTATTCGATTAGGTCTGTTATCAAGTAAAAACTTATAGAGGTATACAATGATATTTTAAAAACTAGAGGGGTGCCAGTGAAATATGAATTAAATATAGGGGATTCAGTGAAATTTACCCTTTTTGCTTTTAAATAAAGGGTTAATTACAAAATGTCTCCTTTAAGTATGATTGAATTGTAATCAACTCCCTCTTGTTTTAATATAAATAATTTACCCCCTTAAAGTTAAAACATTTTTCATTTAACTTCTAACGTTAATTTCTGTAGTCAAATATAAAGGAAATGAGTCACAATAGCCTTGCACAATCTGAAACTCAATCAAAAATATAAACCTACCCTCATCTCTAGTTTTTTGCTTAAAAAACTCAAAAAAAAAAAAAAGAAAAGAAAAAAGCCCTCCCACAACAACACAGCCACTGACCACCTATCTCCGACGAAATCTGTCCCCTCCCTCCGCAGCTGAGCAACCCAACAGGCAACAACCCCCTCCGGTTGTGCCCTCCCTTGATATTTAATATTTATATATTTGTGGGCCTCTCTGGTTCTAAATTCGTAATTCAAAAGTAAAATTATTTGTAATTGGTTTACAATTGATCTCTAATTTTCTAAGATTGATTATTGACTTGTGTTAATTGAATTATAGAAGTATTACTACACTTACTTTTTGAATTTATATTTAATAACTTTGTGATTTAATTTCATAAAATTAACACTCAATTTTATCAACACCACATTAAACTCCATCAAATTAACTACCAAATTAATATTCAATTTGATCTAATTAACTATCAAATTTATTAAATTAACATTAAATTTCATCAAAGTAATACAAGATTTTACCAAATTATTGTGAGATTGATCTTAAAATTTATAAAATTATTATTTTATTTCAGCAAACTAATATTCATTCTCATAAAATAAGTATTCAATTTTATAAGATTAATACCAAATTAATATTCAATTTCATCAAATTAATTCCATATTAACATTTAATTTTATCAATTTAACATCTAATTTATCAAACTAACATCATTTTTGATTGAATTTTAAATTAATATTCAATTTTATCAAATCAATACCAAATGTTCATTCAATTTTATAAAATTAATATTCAATTTTTTGAATTTAATATTTAGTTTTATCAAATTAATATTATTTTTAAAATTAACATCAAATTAACATTTGTTTGATAGGAAACATTATATTTAATCCAATTAGCATTTAATTTAATTAATACTAAAAGAATGTTTTCTATTACTTTTATATGGCGAAGGATAAATTTGACAATTCATAAGAGAATAAACTATAATTATCAGTAATGTTAGACTGACCAAATTTAGAACCCAAATGACATGGTAGTTGACTTAGATTTTTTTGATTGGTGTCATGTTATTTAGGTCCCAATAAAAATTTTAAATAATCAACTGTCATGTTATTTAAATTTCAAATTTAATTCCGAAATTTAGTCGGCCTAATAATACTCATATAAATTATAGGCGCGTACAATGATATTTGAATGAAATATGACTTAAATCCTCCTGGTGTCAATGAAATTTACGAAAAAACAAAAGTCTGATTTGCGCCGTCTCTCCTTCCATCTTCAAACACAGCACAATGACAACACATTACAAATACTGAAGTAGTTCCAGAAAAGTTGAACGCTTCAAGAATCAGAAAAATCCAAAAATTTTAAGTTGAAGAATCAAAGAAAACCTCAAGAAAATCATTCATGAATCAGAAAAAGTTGTCAAAAAAAGGTGCTAGAAAATCAAGAAAGTGAGATTGTTGTGAAATTTGATTCACAATGCGAGCCCTAAATAAGCGTGAAGAGACGGAGATTGGAGGGGGTGACCTAAAGAAAATTGGAAGTGTGATGGATGTTGGAGTCCCGAAGGCCAAGATGGCAGACGCTAATGTCGCCAAGAGAAGATTCTCATGGGACTTTAAATTCTTATCTTTCAAACTTGCCCAAAAGTATTGATGATCGCTGTATCTGAAAGCTCTACGTGCTGCGAAGTTGAAGAACCAGTTCGCTGATACTATCCTGAAAATAAAACGGACATTACTCTATCATGATTATAAAGATGATCCTGTGAGATTACAGAAGGAAAAAGAAAGACTATAAAGGAAGCAGCATGAAGAGATGGCCAGGATTATATTGGTTTTTTTTATGGAGTCTAGTTTGTATATGTGATCCGGATGATGATTCGACGCGAAGTAATGTTGTGTGATTTTTAATGGAAAATTTTCTGAGGCTTAGTCCATGGAACGAAAGATTGGGCCGATAGAACATATTTTTTGGGCCCGTTATACAGCCCAGTGCGTAGGACATATAAACCATGTTGCTTTGGTGATTAGGTTTTGTTGTGGATTGTACAGCCGCTCTCTGTAATTCAACTCTCTCAATAGTGAAATTCCTGCAGCTTCGTGGACGTAGGCAAATTACCGAACCACGTAAAATCTGTGTTTTGTTCTTTCTTGTTTCTTATTGCTTTATATTCTTGATTTGTTCTTCGATTGTGTGTGTTTGTTAATGAATTTAAATCGAGTTAAAACCCAACAGATTAAAGCCCAAATCAATGCTGTTGAAAAAGACTTGAAATTGCAGCGGGAGAGGGAAAGGGAAGCTGCCAGAATTGCATTAAAGGAGATGGAAAAAACTGTTGAGAAGTCTTAAAAGATTTTGAGCAGTTAATTGGTTATTCGCTGCCCAATCAAAGAGTGCACTGAGGAGGATTACTCTGGGATCCGTTTCAAATGGTTCAGCTCGGTTTGTATATAATGGAGGAGTGGACTGCTCGGGTTGTATATAAAGAAAGAGGGTGAGAGACTGTCATAGGAAATCAGGAGTTATTTGATTCTCTTGAATAGCAGATTTCAACAGTATTGTAATCCTGGCCAATTTGATTGATAGCGGAAGAATTGGACCACTGAGTTTGGTCCCCGTGGTTTTCTCCTTTCACACAAGGGTTTCCATGTAAACAAAAATCGGTGTCTCTTGTTGTTTTTAATTGTTGTTTGGTGTTTTTTTCTCATTGATTTGCACATAAAAGAGAAATCACTGATTTAAGCAAATGGCATTAGAAAAATTACCTAATACGTTGAGATAAAAGATGAAAGTCTTTAGATTTCAAATAGAAAGCGATCTATTAGGATATATGAACTGTTATTCGAAAAGCTCACTTTTCAGCAGGATAGTAAACAGAATTTCATTATTGTGTGTATCCTTGATGTACATGACAAGGGGAGAGACACAAACGAGTAAAAGCTCTATAGAAGTGCTTCTGCAAATCTGTTAGAGATGCTTATTTGGTGAGTCCTCTATACAGATTGGTCACAATACACATCGACTAACCGTGAAACAAAGCTATTGGGGCTGCATATATGTACTGCCATGCATTCAGCAACTGATGCGTTTCCATGCTTTCATGGAATTTTGATCTGCAGGATGACTTGATGCTTCAGTACTTTGGAGTAAATCCTTACATGCATAGTTCCACTGCTCATGCTAGGCAGAGGGGCCACAGTTATGTCATTTGCTGATTTTGACAAGGCCTTGAATTGCCGTGAATCAAGTCTATTTCTTGTGGTTGGCTTGATGACATTAAGAAGAGAATTGCAATTCTTGAACTGGTTTCCGTAAACCCTACTGCTTTCCATCCTCCATTGTTGTATACAATAAATGCATGCCAAGGTTTGGCTGCTGTTGTAGACCACTCTGCTGCACTATACACATAAATAACAGTGAGGTTTAGGTGTCTCCCTGCACAGAATGCATTCACTTCCCAAAATTTGAAGCATATGATTGAGTTTTGTTCTGTCTCTCACAGTCGGCTTCATTCTAACAGCAATAAGATCAAAGTGAGCTCAAGCATGTACTTAATGCTCTATTGGTTCGTTGCTTAAGTCATTTTTATGCTATAACAGGCTTCCTTGGCAATGAGAAAGAAGTATCACATGTAAGCATTATATAAGCAGGTTTTGGCTGCTGAAACTGCTTATGAAAGAACACTTCACAGAACTTGTTCATTGAGAATTTCCATTTGTTGTTCATACATGGTCACTATGCTTCTCTGCATGTAAATCAAGGCACTCACATAATTTCATCTTCATTTTCGAGAGATAGAATAAATGAAATAGCAAAATTTGTCGAGTTTCATGAATATGTGGCAGGAAAGGAGAACTCAATTAAGTTCTATTTGATGCCTATATCAAGGAAAATGATCTATCTGATATTGGTATACAAAGTGATCTATTTGGCAAATAGTTTTCAAAATGATGACATCACTTCAAATTAAGGTTCACTAATTAAAGAGATACAAAAGTTGTTAGTCAGGACTCAGGAGATTTTCTGAGTGAGAAGACGAGGGTTTTCCTTTCGTAATCATTTGATGTATCTTGAGTTTTCAAGGTCCTATGTCAACTGATAAATTTGGGTTTAAACAAATTAGTCAATCCCAGTTCAACTCAAATTCAATAACTCGATATCTAAATCCCAACAGGTTTCGATTTTAAGCAAAAATTGAACCCAAACTTTTAAAGATTGACTACATTATTGTTCGAATTGAATATCAATCGAGGATTTTAATAATTTTGACTTAGTCTGATTTACAAAATTCGTACTAATTGCAATCTGTTGCCCTACACTCTCATTCATCGATAAAATATTTTTTGCAATTTTTTTCCTCTCTCTTGCATAAAAATACACTATTCCATGTGAATATATGCCACCCGAGACCCGACCCATGGTTATATCATATCTAACCAAGTACTGAGCTTAACAATAGACTGTGGGCAAAGTGCCCACAAAATGCCAACAATTTTGTAGTGTAATGATAACATTTTTTTGGCTGTTTTCAAACCGACAGTTGGTCTCCTTGTATTTTCATCACTTTTTTTTGAATTATCATAAAATAATATTAACTTTTTCTTCTTTAATGTAATGTCTCTCTCACATTTCAAAACAGCAATGTCTGACCAATTTTTCTTTTTAATTTTCTTCCACCAACTGTGAATTGTTAGATTACAAAGTTGCTAACTAAACAAGATTTAATACAAGTATTTTGGTGCACAAAAATTTACCTTTTCACATTTCAAAATTAAATGCCTATATTCTTACATATCTTGAAACCATTAGAACTTTTTTGGAGATTGTGTCCATGTTGGAGAAAATATTTATTACAACAATGATCTTACGTCAGTATTGTCACGTGGTATTAACAATCAATAATATATAAACAAATAAGAAGATATAAAAAGTATACAAAATGAGATTCACCTTACCCATTTAGTATTATTATTAGTTGGTGATATCATGATGCAATATTGATATGATATCACCGTTGCATTAAATATTTACTTATGCATGTTGGGAGTCGAGAAGTTAAAAAATGTACCTATATGTTTTATGAATGTGTAGAGAGAGAGAGAGAGAGAGAGAGGCGGGGCATGGTGGGAGGAGGTGTGGCTGAGTTCGAACCGCCAGG
Organism: Ilex paraguariensis; assembly: GCA_963454935.2. Lineage (NCBI taxonomy): Eukaryota > Viridiplantae > Streptophyta > Magnoliopsida > Aquifoliales > Aquifoliaceae > Ilex > Ilex paraguariensis. The sequence continues at coordinate 579,550 of CAUOFW020002247.1, forward strand.
TACATACATACAAACAGCAAGGGAGGGTCGGGGCGGTGCGGGGCACTACTTGCATCGCATGCACAATGCCAATCCCATATGGGGTTTGGTACTTTCACTTTTTATCCAATACACCTTTGATAGATAAATTTTTTATTTTGTTATTTCATATTACTATATTATATTTACAATCAACGACTGCAAATTAATTACGAGGGACTCTTTATCTATTTGGATATACATGGCACTCACATTTTTATCAGTACACTTATCCACCCATATGTTATCCAACACTAGGATTCCCACACTTTTTTCAACACTATACATGACAACTTTACTCCATTTTTAACATAATCTTCCCATTCCTATTTTGGTTCAAAAATTTTGACTCACTCACCCCCTAATCTCTCTCTCAATTTAAACATGTTTAGCGCCCTAGCCAATGTCAATCCTCTCTACGGCTAGCACTTGAGGAACCACGGGACACTCCATACATAGCAAACTAGTCTTGGGGATGAGACATAACGCAAGGACCTCGATTCTCATTTGGAGGTTGAACCAAGGACCTATTACACAATACATAAACAATGTTGCATTCCTTGTGGGCAATTAGTCAGTTTTCCTCTTGTGTTATACATGGTAATGTGTTGTATTACAAAGGGACAGATGGTGCTCTCCAATTTTAACATTAATCTCACATCTCTGATGCATGCTTTTGCTTGAGGGTGTCTCTTTCCTTATAATTGACTTCACCAATGTCACGTAGCACTCAACAACACATCTCTGGAGGGTTTTAACTTTTGTGTTGGTAACATATACAAAAGAAACAAGTAAACAGATATTTTTCTATCTTCATTTGAACTCTTGTCTCAAAGTCTTGGAATTCAATAATTTTGAATGGCAGGGGCCCAAAGGCACCAAACTTTAAAATGTACGATAAATCATTATGTCGGAGATAATAAAAAAACATAAACATTATAGACAATATGCTCTCTGATGCAAAGAATAGGAAAATCATAAACAGTGTTGGAATATAAAATTTCACGTGAACAATATATGTTGCCTTGTCACATTCAAAGCAAAGTTAAGTTTGGTAATCTTGTCCCTTTGAACTAATAAAACTCACATGAGGAAAAAAAAAAAACCACTACAAGAATTAGGGTCTTTTGAGATAAAATTTTTGTAGCAGTAGCATTCACCGTCACAAAAAAACATATTTTGAAGAAAATAAAAAAAATTTGGTGGCGGTAGTACCATCATAAAATATTTATTTTCTGTCATAAATATTATTTGAGACAGATTGTTGTTGTCATAAATACTTTTTGAGACTCTACTTATTACATTAAGGTGTTGTGACGGCATGTCTCGTCATAATAAGTGGAGTCTTGCAAAATCTTCGTGGCAATAATAGTCATCTCAAATAGTATTTGCGTTATCAAATAAATTTTTTATGACAGTATTACCACCACAAAAATTATTTTTTTATCCAAAACACGCTTTTTTTTGTTGTAACAAGCACATTACTATCGTATAAAACTCTAATTCTTGTAGTGATCTGATGGATAGAACCTAGGCAATGTATCGTTATTATAATACATTGCTAAAATGAATGTCTAAACGAAGAGTGACAAGACCAATCAAAGTATTAATTCTTAAGTAATATAAAAAAATGTAGTAGCGTTTATAACTTAAAATACAGATGAAGAAGAATATATATAGCATGAAGAAATAATGGAGACANCTAATTTTTGCAGTGGGAGGAAGGATAATGATAGCATACTCATGGGAAATGATTCCATTACCCGACATAATCATTTTTTCCCGAGGGACAATTATTCGGCACCCAAGAAAAACAAAATAAATTATCACAATTTATTATTTTTATAGGTATTTTTATTATTTTTAACAAACGTAAGACTTCTTCTAATCTTTATTTAAATCTTAATTTATATTTACATTTGAGCAAAAATGAACTACAATCAAGCTCCACTGTTTTCCTCAAACTAATACCAAATAAATTAAAAATCAATTTTTTACTTAAATCAATTAAGACTTAAATCTTCAATAGTTAGGTTTTACCTTTTTTTTAAAGATTTAATATTTATATATATTTTAATCTTTTTAAATTTAGATTTATCATCTTTTAGATTTGAGTTTATTCTTCCATAAATTTGAGTTTTCGAGTTTGTCCGGTAAATTACTTTGTATCAATCTAATTTTTTTACTTAAATATTGAATCAAATTTAAGTAAATATTTGAGTAAAATTAGAGATGACCTGAGAAAGAAACTGAAAAATCTGTATTATAGTAACCCATGCATGTTCCAAGAACACATTGAGAGTATACATGACAATATGAAAGTTACAGCCTCTAGATTGGCCAACCAATTACTTGTTACACCAACGTCTTTCCTGAGAAAAATCTATATATACGACCATCAGTCTCACAAGAAGTTCTCTTGATTTAAAAAAAAAAAAAAGATCTTACAGTATACAATGTGAGAAAACAATCCAGATGTACAGAGATGGATTGAAGACAAAAAAAAAAAAAGCAATTCTGGATGAGGTGCTAAGCTTTGCTGCCAAGTACCTTGTGCAGAATTGCAAAACAAATGAAGGCATAACAGGTTGAGCTCATAGAGATCATATCAGCTGGGCATAAATTTTTCTGGGAGCTGGGAGCTGCCACACTTGCATTAGCTGGGAGTTTTGTTGAGAAAACCTGAAGCTTAAGGAGGTTAGTTTGTCCCTGATGCACTGTTTAACGGCCACCAGTAGGGAATGAGAGTCTGTGTACTGGTTGTTGGAAGATCTATATATGTAATATACAGATGCAGATAGGCAGATGCTGAGTAACACTTTCAGCATTGTCTTCCCCTTCCATGCAAGGGCAACCCATTGGACCAGCTCAGTCCATGGCTTTGGTTGCCATTGCAGTACATGACAGTCAGTCACATTGGCCCGGCCCAAAACCTCATTTTCCTCTTTATCAGGTCAACCCATTTGATTTAGCCAATTAGATTACAATAGGAAATTTACACTTTATCTGCTGCTGCTTAATCTTGGTTTCTGGGTAAGTTTTTTCTTTCAAGTCCGTGAAAAGAACATCAGTTGTATTCCTATATGCGCCATTTGAAGTTGTAAGCGAATTTGTGCTTACAACATTAGCTCAGATGTCGATAAATCACATGTATAGGATCAACTATGTCCTCTCTTATAAGGTTTGAACTTGAAAACTCGAGATAACAACTTCAATTCTTCTCATTCAAACAATGCTGAAAGGTTAATATATAATGGTTTTGTATTGTTTGCCTTGATGACAGATACTGATCCCAAACTCAAAGTGTGATGGTTACTGGTTTTGCTTCATTTGCCATAATGGGATAAACTTTTCCCCATCCCACAATCAATTTCTTAGTGTTTAACTAGTTAAATGAAAGCCCATATATATTTTCAGGACTATTGTTTTATGTACCAAACTAGCAATGTTCACATGGGCTGAACCCAACTCAACACTGGGTGATTTGCAGTGTTCTGCAATCGAGGAGCCCAATGACAAAGTCACCATGATCACATTTTTGGGAGGCCTCCACTCATCCATATTCCTTTCTTCAGTAATGAAACGACCGCATACCATAACTATTGACAAAAGCTCAAAAATATATGAATGCTGAGGAAATCAACAGATCCAGGCGAGGTGAATCGTCTTGCGAATCTCTAAAAGCTTGACCTGCCTCTGCATTGTTCTCAAACAGGCAACCTCAGTATCCAACTTACCAACTTTCTCACGGGTCGCCAAAAGCTTGGCCTACCTCTGCACTGTTCTTGAACAGGCAACCTCAATATCCAGCTTAGCGACTCTCTTACGGGTCGCCAAAAGCTTGGCCTCTGTGCTGTTCTCAAACAGACAGCCTTAATATCAAGCTTAGCGACTCTCTCGCAGGTCGCTAAAAGATTGGCTTCTGCACTGTTCTTAACATAGATAGTCTTAATATCCAACTTAGCAACTCTCTCGCAGGTCGCCAAAAGCTTGGCCTCTGCACTGTTTTTAAACAAACACCCTATATCTCCAGTTGTGCGGCTCTTTCACGGGTCGCCAAAAGCTTAGCCTCTGCGCTGTTTTCAAACAGGTAACCTATACCTCAAGCTTAAAGACCCTCTCATGGGTCGTCAAAAGCTAGGTCTCAAAAGGTGTAACTCTCTCACGAGCAGTTCTCTAACTCTGTCTTTGCTCTCGCGCAAGCAGCCTACTTTTCCCTACAGGTAATTATGTGAGATATTTTAATGTTTGAAATAACATTATTTTTGTCATCACAACTAGGCTCCAAAGGCGCCTGATCCTATGTGCTCCCCAAACGAGGCAGCCCAGCACCTAGAAAGGTGTCTAATCCTATATGCTCACCCAAACGAGACAGCCTAGCACTTGGAGAGACGGTTGATCCTATGTGCTCGCCCAAACGAGGCAACCCAGCACTTGGAGGGGTGTCTGACGCTCTATGCTCGCCCAAACAAGGCAGCCTAGCACTTGGAGGGGTGCTTGACGCTCTATGCTCATCCAAACGAGGTAGCCTAGCACTTGGAGAGGTTCCTAACCACCTTTGCTCGCCTAAACGGGGTAGCCCAACGCTGTCTGGCCCTCTAAAATTACACAAAACAGCTCCAAAGGCGCCCAGATCAGCGCCTAAAGTGGCACCTCTAGCTCCTGATGCCCAGCATCCTAGGTTGCACCTCTATTTCCTGATGTCTAGACATCCCAGACTGCACCTCTAGCTCCTGATGCCCAGACATCCCAGGCTGCACATCCAGCTCCTGATGCCCAGGTATCTTAGGCTGCACCTCCATCTCCTGATGCCCAGATATCCCAGGCTGCACCTCCAGCTCTTGATGCCCAAGCATCCCAGGCTGCACCTCCATCTCTTGATGCCCAGACATCCCAAATTGCACCTCCAGCTCCTGATGCCCAGACATCCCAGGCTATACTTCTATCACCTGATGCCCAAGCTACACCTCTAGCTCCTGATGCCTAGGCTCGCGCTCAGGCAATCCCTGTCGATGCCCAGGCTGCATCCCCAGGTCGCCCAAAGTAGCCCCAGACTCGCCCAGAACAGTGCCTACTTGCCCAAAATGCGCGCCTAACTGCCTGCTCAAAGTTTTGACCGTAAATTTTACTCTATAACTTCAAACAAGAGCTTATTATATATCAAACTGAAGCTTTCGACGAGCCCTACAAAACACACAACCCTTGGCTTTGAGTGATGGTGTAAAAGTCCAAAAAAGGGCCCAGAAACATATGTTTTGGCCTCCCAAAATTTAAAAAAAAAACAAAATTCTGCCCATCTCGCCCAGGACAGTGCCCAGCTCGCCCAAACTGCTTGCCTAACTCTCTGCTCGAAATTTTGACCGTAACTTCTGCTCCGTTACTCCAAATGAGGCTTATAATATATCAAATCGAAGCTCTCGACGAGCACTACAAGACCCACAAACTTTGGATGTGATTGATTCTATAAAAAGTCCAAAAAAGACTTGGAAGCAGATGTTTTGACCTCCCAAAGTTTTTTCAATTGTGCCGGTCAACCAAAAATTCAAACTTAATTGAATGCCCTCCTTTCCAAGTTTCATTGGACACAGGGCATTGGGGGGCAAATGATGGGTCAAGCCCAAAGACCCAACTCATGTTATAAGCCCAGTTCAAGTTTATAGTACGACTCCAAGAGATCCAGCAAATCCAGTCCAGTGTGACCAACCCGATCAAGCTTATCAGTGTGGTCAATCCGGTCAAGCTCAGCAGCTCAAGGAGCTAAGGGAGCAAGTAAGGTCATCCAAAGCCTTATCCTCGCTGTCCTGGAGATGGTCAACACCCCACCTCATCCTTTAACCGAATCTCATGGAGAGCACCGCAACTGCCTAGCATGTTGAGAAAAGCTCGCCAGATCTAACAAACTAGTCAACTACTTTCTAATATCTTGCCCAAATCTGTTATGAGGGCGACTATAAATTGTAAGTCCCACCAACACTTGGGGGGCAAATCACACTTTACCTGAGCACGACTATCTCCTCTCCCTCAAAGCTTGTACTCTTTGCTCCTCACACTCTTGAATTAATAAAATACCCAGTAACCAAAGTCATTGAAGAGTGGACGTTGGTCGAGCTGACCGAACCACTATAAATTGTATGTGTCTCTCCATCTCCTTGACAAGTGGTGTGCAAAAATTATTTTGTGCATCATCAAATGTAACACACTGTCTTGGCTTTTGGTTTTTCACATGTTTGCCTACTTGATTAGACAAAGGAGATTAGTAATATGCCATCATTATTACTATGGTGTTTTAATTTCTTCATTCTTGAAACTTGACAACATTCATTCGTGAGTTTTAAACCCTTATTGATACTTATTAAGAATTTGGATCCCATGAAGTCATTAACATATGCAATGAAATGGATTGAAGACGGGTGATGTAGATCGTAATAGCTCTGATACCAAATTGATGTAAATCGTATTAGGGAAGAATTAGGGATGAGAATGGAAGAAGAAAAGGATGAGAAAAGAAGAAGAAGAAGGGAATGAGAATAGAGATAGAATTTTAGGAAGAAGATTCAATATCAATAATCAATAATCAATAATCAAAGTCTAGTCCCTCAACAAATATGTATCCCCTATATATATAAGGAATTCACAAATCCTATATATATAAGGAGATCATAAACCATAAAATAAATAAATAATCAAAATGACAACTAATCCCTTAAAAGTTAAAAGAAATTGCTTAAAAGTTAAATATTAAAAGTATCTAAATAACTATTATAATTAATCTATAATATCTATCAAATTCTTACACGATCTCCATTATTCTCCTCCGGTTAAAAAAAATTCTCCTCCGAAGAGTCTTCAAAGTAGAAGTACCCCAAGAGAGCAGGATGAAGATGACATAATGCCTCATCTAAAATGAAAGAACCATCGACTTCTTTCCATCGATCAGGATAAATGCAAAAATCTCCATCTGTATGAACACCTGCGAATAAAATAGGAGGCTCTGGAGTGTCTCGATTAAGTAGTATGTCCTTCCAATAAAAATCTGGACTAATACTAACATTCAATAGAAAATTAAGCAAATAAGTATTAGATCCAAACTCAAGAATAACAAAATAATTTCCATTAGATTTGAACAATAGGCATTCAATGAGACAAGACATCAGTGACAAATGAGTAACTATAACACCCTGGTGCTGAAAATAAGACAGTACAGACTCAATTGAACACTTGACAGTAGGCAAAGAATCAAAGTTAACACTCTCAAGTGAGGCAGAATCCAGAACAATATCAACAATCTCAGATTGGGAAGAATCTGTAACAAAATCATGATGACTTGGACAAGTAGACATAGAATAGTCATTATTAGATTCTGTAATAAATGACTCGATTGATTTAATATCTTGCATAGGTGTAGACTAAACAGACTTTTTCATAATTTTCAAGGTCAATGATGGTTCAAGAATTGACACAAACAAAGACTCACACACACTTTCTTTCGAAATGGGCTCTTGTGGGTGCAAATGAGGAAGACTCTGATATGACGAAACTAAATGAGGGAGTTGAAAGTCCATATGAGTAACATTTTTCCCTTTATCTGACACTAAAATATTTAAATTCTTTGTCACATTCGAATTAGGAAAGCATGTAGAAACAACATGGACATCGTTTAAGCAATCATAATACTCATATATATGTGATGGAATTAAAATTGGAAGATGTCCTATCAGTAGGCTGTGATTGAGAACTCATCAAGGTATAGTTGGATTTCTTATGAAATCTCTCAACCTTTAAAGCATATTGATAGGCTGCAACTAACGTATTAAAAGTGTATTGTTAACTTCCCTACTAATTTTTTGTCTCAACCCAAAAATAAATTGATCAATTGTCTAAAGTTCTTCAACAATGTCACACAAGTACATAAGATAATCAAACTGGGCAAAAGTAATCAAAGACACTAGAAGAATGTTGCCTAAGATTGAGTCATTGGTCATAAACTTGATCCATATAGGAAGTAGGCAAATACTTCTCTTTCAATTTATATCTCATTTCAACCCAAGTGATAGGTGATTCTCCTAAGAGGTCTAGGCTTCTTTGGATTATTTGTCAATACTTCTTGGCGGAACCCTCCAACATTAATTTAGTAAAACGGACGCAATGGGAATCCGACATGCCATGCCAATCAAAATATTCTTCTAAATTAGCTAACCAATCCAATAATTGATTGAGATCCGGAGTACCACAAAATGTAGAAGGATCTTTGATTCGTTTGGTCATATGGGTTGACTCCATGTAAACATTATTTGACTTTCTATGATAATGACATTGATGAGAGATTCTTGAAACATGCATATTAGAGAAACTCATGAGTGACTCTTGGAACAAGGAAATGATGTCAAAACAAGTTCAAGAATGTAATTGATAAATAATTTGGATCCTTTGCAGGTTTTTTTAATTTTTCAATGAATAAAAATATCAGTTTCAAATTTCTATAGGAGTATGCATACCATAATCAAGAGGAAATTCTGAAACTTTTTGAGAATGATTCTGCAATTTTATGGATCTGTTGGGATTTTTTTTGTAATTCTGAAACTTCTGGGGGGAAGATTCTATAATTTTTGAAACTTCTAGTGGTGATTCTGTTATTTCTGAAATTTTTCTGGTTGTGGTTCTGTAACTTCTGAAATTTTTTGGGGTATTTCTGTAATTTTTGAAGACCTCTTGGGATGTGTTTGCAATTTTTGGGACTTATGGAGATGTTTCTCTAATTTGCTAAATCTGCTGGGAACTTTGGTTCAAAACTTAACCCACCAGGTTACTGTTACAATGACCAAATATGATAAAAAAAAAAATTTGTTTCCTCTTTTTTTTTTTTTATCTTTTATTGATGAACAACGTTTTTGGATGAACAGTATTTTTTTTGATAAACAGTACACGGATGAACAGTGCACCCGGTGAACAGTAACTTCATTTTTTTAAAATTTTTTTTTTTTTTCGAATCAAAGTTGGGCTCTGATACCAAATTGATGTAGATCGTAATAGCTCTGATACCAAATTAATGTCAATCGTATTAGTGAAGAATTAAGGATGAGAAGAGAAGAAGAAATGGATGAGAAAAGAAGAAGAAGAAGGGGATGAGAATAGAGAGAGAATTTTAGGAAGAAGATTCAATATCAATAATCAATAATCAAAGTTTAGTCTCTCAACAAATATGTATCCCCTATATATATAAGAAGATCACAAACCCTAAAATAAATAAATAATCAAAATGACAATTAAACCCTTAAAAGTTAAAAGAAATTACTTAAAAGTTAAGTATTAAAAGTATCTAAATAACTATCATAATTAATCTATAATATCTATCCAATTCCTACACGATTCTCATCAATGGGTACATAGAAAATTAACTATTTGAGGTTCATGGAAGAATTTGAAAATTTTTGACCTATTTTTCATCAATCATGTTTAATGTATGCAATTTTGCATACACTAAACATATTATTTTTATAATTATTATATTTTTTGGGATATTTATTAGCATTAACAATAATTTTTATTTTTTTATTATATAACCAGTCTGACCAATAACTTAACGGTTGAACCTGTGATCTGTTGACTCAGTACCTTAGTCGGGTTGATCTCCTGACCAAATTTAAAATCTATGATAAAATATATGTGGTTAAGGATGGACAAAAAAAGTATTCAAGTATGTTGACCGAGATGGGAAGACGGAAGGGTTATTATGTTTTCTGTGTCATTTATATTGAAGAGGTTTAGTTTCATTTACCCCAATGTCCAATGTTTATAGTGATTTTGAGTATTTAGAATCTGTATTATAGTTGTAAGTATCTGGTGAAAAAATTGTTATTAATTCTTATATTATTAAAAAAATTAGATAAGAACCCTGTTTTACCATTTTCTAATTCTTATATTATTAAAAAATTATCCATTAATGAATTAAATAATTTTTATTAAACGTGAAAAAGTAAAAACAAATGTGGGTAAAAATTTAAATTTGAAATAATTTAAATAGATGATGGGCGTAGTTATAAAAAAATGGAGGAAATATTTAAATAAGTCAAATGGAACAATTTGATTAGAATTAGATAATTAAATATTTCAAAAATTAAAAATTAAGCATTTGGCAGAAGAAGACTTCTCAAACCCTTTCATCCAAAAAATATTTGTTTTTATATTTTTGATATTTTTTTAATCACTTTTCCTTTCTCATTATTATACTTCAAAAGTTAGATAAAAAAATATTAAATGTTATTGAATAGTAAAAGTAACTTCTTGAAGAAGTTTAAATAGATAGTGGGTAATTAGTGGGAAAAAAAAGGATGTTTAGTAATTTTTAAGGGTGAGAATCGTGTCATTTCGTGTCGTGTGTATGTCGTGTTATATCGAGTTCGGGCTGAAGACATATCAACTCCAAGAGGACCTGCGAATTAATCAGGTTAGGTCATTTGAACACGAACACGACCTAATTCGAAATTAGATTAACTCGACATGTGTCGTGACACGAGATTTACAAATGTCGTGTTCAGGTAAACACAACCCAACAAAAAAAAGAAAATTTAGACCTACTTTACAAAAAAAAAAAGACATTAAAAACATTAGAAATTATTATAAATTTCCCAAAATAGATACAAATCTTCCAAATATTACAAATATCCCAAAACAAATACAAATTTTCAAAACATTACAAATATTCCAAACACAAATACAAATCTTTAAAACATAACAAATCTCCAAAGCATTATAAATATCAAATTCCAAAAAAAAAATTCAACAAATCTCTTGCCAAGAGAGATTTTTTTATTGTAATAATATTAGAGTAATTTCAACACATGCAAGGAAGCAGTTATACGAAAAAAAAATTCTTTAAAAAAAGAAGAATCTAGCACAAACAACTACGAAAAATATAGATCCAAAATAATCAACATCACACACAAATCTCTCTCATTTTCGAAGGATCCCAGGCCCCGTAAATTCAACTAATCAAACAAAAAATGCAACTTTCGTGTGCCCCGTTCTGAAACCCTCGATTACTGTGCAAATGTGTGATTGTGTGTGTTGAATCTGGTTTCACCAAATCTAGTCCCGTGTGTGTTATGTGCGTAGGAATTGTAGGAATAACTCACTATTGGAGGGCTTCGTAGAATTTGTCATGCTCTAGCGAGTGGGTTTATGGTGGGATGGGTAGAGTAAAAGAGATAGTGTGAGAGAGAAAGGAGGTTATAGGAGGAGCAAAGAGAGGGAAAGGGAGAGAGAGAGAGGGGATGAAGGTGGTTGGGGCCTGTGGGTTAGGGTTGTGGGGTGGTGGTTTTACAGTTGAGTGAGAGAGAAAAGGGTGGAGAAACATAGAGACATACTTGGAATTGATGGCGATGTGAGTTGTGGCTTTGTGTGGTTATTGATTTTCCAGAGNTTGATGGATATGTGAGTTGTGGCTTTGTGTGGCTATTGATTTTCCAGTGAAGATGGTGGTGTTCTGTTGTGAGTGAGAAGAGAGAAGATAAAGGTGAGGGAGTGAAGGAGATTACTCGAGACTGGGGAGGGATGAGAAAAAAGAGATAAGAACAGCTCTACTTCAACACTCCATTTTAGTTATTTAAAATTAAAATATGTTTAAATATTATATTATTTATTTTAAAGAATCATTTTTATAAATTTACTTTAATCATTTTTTTTATTTTAATTAATTACTTTAACTCACTTTCAATAATTTAAAAGAAATTACAACATATAAATAAAGAGAGAGAATTTAGAGAGAAGGGGTAGATAGAAAATGCACGAGATAATTAGTGATTGTGGGATTTAAAAAATGGAAATTGTGAAAGACATGTATGTGAATTTGGAGAATTAAAAATAGAAATTGGTTCGGGTGAAAAAATAAAATTTGGTAGTGAATTTGATTCGTCGTATTAACATCTTTGATGTGAGATATGAAAATCAAAGGATAATATAGTCTATTAAATTTAATATCTTTTTTTTACTTCAAATTGATTTGAGAGACAAAAAATTGATATAAGTTGAGCATTTCAATGAATTGATATATATTTGCACATGGACATGGATTTGCTGGCTTAGTCTGGCTCGACCTACCCCAATTTAAAAATAAAAAATAAAAATCACCAACTAATATTGAGGAAAAATAGAGTACAGTAATTACATTATGTTATTATTGTCACGTGATATTATTATTGTCACGTTATTATCTAATAAAAATAAAATAAATAAATAAATGAATTTCACATCTAATATAAGTGAAATTCACTTCATCTATATACAAATTTATTATTAAATAGTAATAACTCTCGTCAACAATAAATAAAGTGGTATATCACTGTTAGACCCAAAATTTTACACCACAAAACGAGAGGTAGGTGGCGCGGTTCTATGTAGATCGATGTTTACCAAACACGACCACTACACGCACACTTTTCTCACCAACCCCCTTTCTTCCCATAAAGCCTCTCTCTCTCTCTCTCTCTCTCTCTCTCACAATTAGGCATATCTACTGCATATTTTTGAGGTCAGACGACGAAGAATGGCTTCGTCTCTCTACACGAAATCGTTTCTAGGGGCTGCATCTTTGGACGGACCCTCTCGTTTCGGATTTTTACAACCGTCGGAAATCCGGAAGCTCTCGTCTCCGGTTCTTCGAGTCTCCACTCTCCGATCACATCCCCAAAAACTTGGTGAGCTTCTGATTGTTCCTTGTTTTTTATATTCTGTTCTAATCGTTATAGTTCTGTTTAATTTCCGAGATAATATAGCCATAAACGAATTAGCAGTAGTTGTAGCTTGTGATCTGTAAATGTTTTGTGGCCTGTAGTGGAAAGAATCATTGCGACCAATTCATCTACACGCGCCGTGAACCATATGCAGATATTATTTTGACAGGAATATTTACTATTGTTGAGAGTGGTGGTTTTAGGCATCGTTCTCTCTCTCTCTCTCTCTCTCTGCCCCCCTTCTCCCCGATTTGTGTGTAAATACCAATTCGATTCAGCTGTTTCTTCTTAGTATAGTTTTCTTGATTTTCTTCTCTTTAAGTACATTATGTTATTTTCACCATTACTAATTACCAATTTGTTTACCTTTCAATTTATGCTTGAATTTCACTTTCCATATTCAAGGTGTTAACTCCTGTGAAACATCAGCTTTCTCGTCAGCTCTACTCAACAAAACATTTATTTTAACTAATTGGGATCAGCTACAGGAATCTAACTTGTTCTCCTGCATTAGCAAAATTTATATTCACTTTATTTGTTCAGTTGGCATTCTATATCCAAAAGGGGCGTGTTGTGTAATTTATAGTCTACTTGACCTAGGGGTAGGGAATTTTTTCGTCAGTTTAGTCTTTATTGTATTAATTTTGTCAATTTGGTCTCTAAAGTACTCAATTTGTGTTATTTTGGTCCCTACATATACGGAATGATCATGTGATACCGTTTAAAAAATGATACGTGGTCACTTTCGTTAAAAAATTTAACGGATTGTCTGATTAGGGATCAAAGTGACACGGATTGAATATTTTAGGGACCAAATTGATAAAATTGATACAATGAGAACTAAACTGACAAAAAGTACATAGATTAGGGACCAAAAGTGTTATTAACCCTTTTTTTAGTACTGAATGCAACTACTCTGCCTCATGTGAAAGATTAACTTGCCTTTTCCTTCATTAGCAGAATTTCTCTTCACTTCATTTGATCTACTAGCATTATATCTCCAAATGGGACTGTTTGTGCATCTTTTAGTGAAACTGATCTAGGGATAAAAAAATTGTATATTCGGATGAATGCTGAATGCAACTACTCTGACCTAATTTTCTTTTCTGGCAATTAAATGTTTTGGAAGCTGTTCCAACATTGAGGGTCCACATCTGGCACTGACTTTCACTTGAGAATTTATGCGTGAAGCATTAATTCTTGTGTAAGTTGGGCTTTGGTTAGAAATCTGGATGACTTCATACTCTCACTGATGTCTCAAGGATCAATCCATACTTAAAGAGTTTGCTAGACAATATACATTTTCTATGTATTATTTGGAAAATCTGTCTCTCATCCTGCAGAACAAAAGCTTTAAATGCTTCTACTTGCATTTCTAACTTAAATTGCTGTGATAAAATCTATATTTCAACTCCAAATTTTGACATATTCAAATTTAACAGAGATACAGGCTGTTGGGAGTACATATGGAACGTACTTTCGGGTTACGACATATGGAGAATCTCATGGTGGTGGCGTTGGTTGTGTGATTGATGGATGTCCCCCTCGACTTCCCCTATCAGAAGCTGATATGCAACTAGACCTTGACAGAAGGTATTCCATAATTGGTTTTTTGCGTTTTCATTTGAGCATAGAGATGGTATTTTATTTAAGACTGTCTATGCTTCCTTGGTAAGATTCATCTAAAATACGCTGTTAACATTTGAAACAAGTAGTTGGGGGCAAGATCTCTCTCTTGCCATGCGTTGGCGTAGTATACTTGCAACTAAAGGAGTGTCTTAGATAGATGTTGAGTTCTAATCGGTTCTTATGCAAAATATTCTTGATGGAGTGACAAGTAAAGTTATTGTATCTAGGAGGCCTGGACAGAGCCGAATTACTACACCTAGAAAAGAGACTGACACATGCCGAATATATTCGGGTGTTGCTGAAGGTAACATTTTGGTGTGATATTTCTCTTCATCATTCTTCATTTTTCCAGTGTTTCTGAAACTGAAAACCGGTGCTTGATGCTCTTGTGGAAATGGACTGACGTGCATTGATTGTAGGGGTGACTACTGGATCTCCAATCATGGTAAAAGTGCCCAACACAGATCAGAGGGGACATGTGAGTATCTAATTCTATGTTTTTATATGATGTTGGATATGAATTGGAAGTCTTAAATTAGGGAGATCACTGTTTTGGGAAGCAATAACAGATTTGCTTTTCTTGGACATTCTGTATACATGTGTACACCAATTAGGACCAGCTTTTAAGAGTTGGGCATCTATTGGTGATGGCATCCTCTCGTAGTGTCTCCATTCAAGGCGTTGAAACTGGGCCTTCATATAGTGGATGAAATGGAAACGTTTTGCTTCCACAATATTTGCAAGTGTGCTTATAATGTTTGATGAGTGAGATACTGTTGCATGTGGGAAGCAACTATTTGTGGAAATGCCAATATTTTTGGGGTTTTGATATAAAATTATTGTTACAAGTGCTTTGCTGTTAAAATGCTCGTAAGGTTAACATTCATATCATTGGATTCCAGGATTATAGTGAGATGTCACTAGCTTACAGGCCTTCTCATGCAGATGCCACTTATGACTTTAAATATGGTGTGAGATCAGTACAGGTAACATTTTTTAGAGTCATGCTATTATGATGGCACTGCATGGAATCTGGATCCATCTTTATGCTAATTGCGAACTAAATGCTGGTTATGTCATGCTATCGACTGAATGTAGGGTGGTGGTAGATCTTCTGCTAGGGAAACAATCGGCAGAGTTGCAGCTGGAGCTGTTGCTAAGAAAATTCTCAAGCAATTTTCAAGAACTGAGGTGCGTCATTTGGCTGTGGGATGGCGGTTGAGCCTTATTAAATGTTGTGCTAAGGTGTTGCATGCACATGAGTAGACTAGCAATATTTTTCTTCACAGACAGAATTGTTTCTTCATTGGGATGTGGCTGCCCCTTTTCAATTTTTTATTTAAAAGTTTGGAATAGAAAGAGAAGAATTCAAGAGAAAACTAAGTGAGATGTAGGAAAAACATTAACCCTAGCTCACTCTCAATTCATATATAGAGTTATCATGATAAACTAGAAAAGACTAATATACCCATAAGGGGTATGCTTATTTCAATAATAAATAAATCATACTGCCTAATACTCCCCCTCAAGAAGATCATGATCCTGCAAGGCTCCACCATTTGGACGGTGGAGGGGCGTCCGGACAGTGGTCTAAAGTCGGCTCATGCAAATCCTCCACCTCACCCGTAATATCATATAATCCAAGCGTAAAACAAATTCTTGTAAAATCATTCCAACTTAAAATCTTGGTGAACATATCTGCAAGTTGATCCTTAGAAAATGTTCCCACTTAGTATCTAATCCCGAACAAAGTGACAATCAACTTCGATATGTTTCGTCATCTCATGAAACACTGAGTTAGCAGCTATGTGAAGTGCTGCTTGATTATCACAAAACAATTGAACAACTCTCTGAACTTGAAAGCCAATCTCGTGTATAAAGTGTTGTAACCATGTTAACTTCCTAGCAGTGTGACCTATACTCAGCTTTTGCACTGGATCGTGCTATTACAGATTGTTTCTTACTCTTCTACGAAACCAAAATTACCCCCAAGAAAGTACAATACCCAGTAGTCCACCTTTGATCAGAGGGAGATCCAACCCAATCCGCATGTGTAAAAACTTCAAATCTAATATGTTCATTGGATCGATACAACAATCCAAGTCTAAGAGCCCGCTTCGAATATCGGAGATTACGAGTAACAACATCGCAATGTGGAACTCTAGGTGCTCCCATGAACTGACTCACAACACTTGTATGTAATATCTGGCTGAATAATACTGAGATAATTCAATTTTCCAACTAACTTGCAATGCCTGCTTGGATTTTCAAATAGCGCACCATCATCCACCAAAAGTTTCTAATTTGGATCCATAGGAACATCAACTGGTCTGCTACCAAGTAAACTTGTTTCTTCTAGCATATCAAGTACATTTTTTTTTCTAAGACAACCTAATACCCTGCTTAGATCTAGCTACTTTGATACCTAAAAAGTACCTAAGTTGACCTTAGTCTTTAGTATGAAATTGATGTTGTAGAAAGACTTTTAGGTTTGCAATACCCTCAAGATCATTCCCAATAATGACAATATCATCTATATAAACAGCGAGTATAATATAACACGCACCAGTGTGTCAATGGAATACAAAGTAATCTGTCTGATATCTGGAGAGACCAAACTCGAACATTGCTTCTGAATACTTATTAAACCACGCTCTCGGTGACTGTTTCAGATCATACAAAAACTTCTTTGATCGACTCACACTACCACGATACTCTCCCTGAGCAATAAATCCCGGTGGTTGCTCCTAGTGTTATTTAATGCGTAAAGTAAACCGAAGCAAACAAGTCTCTTGAGGCCTAGGCGAGAGACGAAGTGAGCACTTCATCGAAGTAGTAAAATAGAAGCAAATATTTTAGTTTAATTACTTCTAAATATCCAAGTTATAACTTTACAAATACTAAATATTTAAATGTAACCAAAACCATAAACATTTAAATTCATACAAACACTAATAATATATCAATATCGACATTTATTAAATAGATTAATCACAATATCGACTAAATAATGTAATTCAACATTTAATCATCTAACCAAATAAATCAAATAGGAGCAATCTAATAGCATAATCAAACACAACATAACAAAGCAACAGAATCAAACAAGAATAGTCTAAAAACAAACATAGCATGATAATTCTAAGCAACAAGTATAAAAAACCAGCATAACAAATTAGAAAATCATCATAACAAAGTAGAAAATCAGTCTAAGTATAACTGCACAGGTGCATAACACAACATAACAAAGCATAAAACTAGCAAAAATAGAACATAGCAGAAACATAGGGGGAGAAACAGTTTCAGCATCAAAAAAAAATAACAGAAAAAGAGTAGAAAAGGAGGAGGAGGTTCCAACGAATCAGCATCACATCAATAGAGTTCCAGAATCAGAAGAAGAAGAGGGGAATAAGTAGAAGAAAAGAAGAATTAGATAATCAGTAAAAAAGAAACAAATTAGAAAAGGAGGAGGTTCCAACAAAACTATGAAATCAAACGAAAAGGGGAAGAAGTAAAAGAGGAGGAGAATCAGAAGGAGGAGAGAATAAAAATCAGAGGACATACCTTTGACGTTTTTCTCAGTCTGATGATGCAAGGGTAGGAGTAGTTTGCTATAGTGGGCTTCCCTGGTGAGTGTTGTAAAAGCCACTTTTCCCTCGTTAGTTTGATGCAAGATCAGAAGAAGAAGAGAATAGTCATACCTTCTTGTGAACGATGGTAGTGGCTTCCTGTTGGTTGCTCAAGTCAATTTGGTGATTAGGGTTAGGTTACATAAATATAGATGAGGCTTAATTGGCTATTGTTGACATATCTAATTTTTGATCCAATTGCATCAACCCAATGACCTGTAACAGTTTAAGACAAAATTAAAAAAGTTCACTCACACGATCACTTCTTTACTTTTTTTGCTTCTTTGATTCTTTGTCTATCCTCACTTTTTCTTCGCCTTGCCAACAGTTGTTTAACCTGTCATGTTCAAGGTGACATAGGGTTGCCTTGCTTTGCTTCTCTCCTAGATGCAACTTTCATAACATTGGTTGCTTCATATAAACCTCCTCTGTCAAGTCATTATACAAAATAACATTCTTAACATCCAACTGAAACCAAGGCTAATTAAGGTTAGTAGTCAAATAAATCAACACTCGAATAGAGGAAATTTTAGCAACAGGGGAAAAAGTCTCATCATAGTCAATGCCATAGATTTAAATAAGGCCTTTGGCAACAACAGGGTGTTTACCACGAGGTAAATGAACAAGATTCGAAGTCCCATCGTGATGTAAGACATCTATCTTCATCTTCATTGCGATCCTCCAACTCGGATCAGATAATTCTTCGTGTAAGGTCTTAGGAACCGAGATAGTGGATAGTTGAGATATAAAACAAAAGAAAGTAGGAGAAAAAAACTTACTAAGAGGATGTTTAGTAACACAAGATTGGTAGTCTGAAACAACGAGAAACTCGGATTAGAGGACAACAAAGAAGACGTATGGGGCATAGCAGTAGGGCTACAAAAGATGCTGATGTTGAGGCTGGAAGAGGTGATAAGGATGAAAAATTAATAAATGGGACTGAAAAAGGGGAGCTGGTGATGGAGTGATCCCAAAGTTGAGGTCAAGAGGAGACGTGGGTGTTGGGAAATATGGTGTGGACTCGCAAAACGTGACATCGGTACTGGTAAAGTAGTAGCGAAGCACAAGACTATAACATCGATATGCTTTTTGAGTATGTGAATAGTCGAGGAACACACTTTATGACACGTGTATCAAATTTATTAAAATCAGGACCCAAATTGTGAATATAGCAAATGCATCCAAATACCTTAGGAGGTACATGAAATAAGTGAGAGTGTGGTAAAAGAACAAGATTTGGACATTGACCATGTATCATAGATGAAGACATACGATTGATAAGATGAGAATAGCATGACTCCAAAAATGTTTAGGAACATTCTTATGAAAAAGAAGTACACGTGTTACGTTCAACAAATGACGATATTTACATTTTGCCACCCCATTTTGTTGTGGGGTATGAACACAAGAAGTTTTATATGAGGAATATTCTTTAGCATTCAAATTCGACAACTAAATTGAGTTTTGATTTCTTTACGACAAATATAGAGGATGAAAAATAATTCAGAGCGAACTTTCATAAAAATAAACCTTGTCATGTGAGAATAATCGTCCACAAATGTCACAAAATGTGAAAATTTGTTGGAAGGAATATTATTTAATGGACCCTATACATCTGAATGAATTAATTCAAAGGGACCAGTAACACGATTATTGATCCATGGCTGAAAAGACACACGATGCTTACTAAACTGACAAGTTTCACAAAATAGAGAGGGCACAAAATTGAGACTAGAAACTTGAAGCTTTAACACTAAAAGAAATGGGTGACCAAGACACAATGCCATTGAAACGGAGATAGTGATAATTGAAAGGCTTTGGGAGATGCTTCATGCCCCGTTCTTATCTTTCTTTTCGTCTTTAGATACTGAAACACACAAAATGAAGGATAAAAGGTAACAAAACAATTAAAAGACTTAAGTATTCTTGCTAATTGATATCAAACTAAAAAACAATTGAGGAACAAATAAAACAGAGGATAAACATATAGTGGGGCTTAGTTGAGTGTGGTCGATGCCAGACGAACCAGTCATGTGATCAGATGCGTGAGAGTCTATAATCTATGAATTGCTTGTATAAGACATTAACCATGTAGAAACACTACCTGATCAGACAAAAGTAGCAGTAGAGAAAGAGGGAATTGTGTGTGGCTGAGATAGGAGTTGAGCATATTCATCACGGGAGATAGTGATCCACTCAGTATCAACAGGTTGAGACATTTCAACAAAAAGGGGAATCAATAACTTCAAACTTGCAAGAGCCAAACTGAAGAACCAATAAACCAAGCTGCACTATCAAGAAATTAACCGTAAAGGACTGAAACAGGGCCAAACAGGGGCAGATCCGTAAGGAAACAACCTTAATGTTTGTGGTTGAACTAGACTGTAGAGGCTTGAATCAGTGGAAAGTACTGATGAAAAGGTTTGTGAATCGGGCAGTAGACAGCCCCCAGATGCTAAATGAATGCATAATCAAGGCTGCTCCAGAGAAAAGATGAAGAGAAACCATTAAACTGGACCAAAAACTGACCGGGGAGAATTTTGAAAGTGAACTGGATCAATAACTGGGTTGACCAGCTACCCACCTGAACCAAATAAGGCTGAACTAGTGCGGAATCAACTTGAGTGAGCTGACCCGGTGTGGAATCTAGCTAAGTGGGTTGAACGGGAGACAAACTGACCCGGATAAAACTTCAATTGGATGTCCATCACAACAAACTAAACGATAATAACACTCCGATTGCTATTAAAAACATGAAAACTTCAACCAATCCAATCGCACAATGTCCAAGCACACTTCGATTCTGATGACAACGCACAACCGTTCAACTACAACCACAAAAATCTCAACCCTTCACAGCTTCAACGATACCGCAATCATAGGGTCACAATTAAATCATCAGATGAAGAATACAGTGACTTCATGACTAGTGTTCATCAAGGTCAAGATAGTCATTTTTTTTTGGGGGGGGCGGTGCCTAATGGAACCACATAGTCAATGAACAAAATAAACAGAGACTGATAGAGTTCCAAAAGAAAGAGAGGAAACGAAGGTAGGGAGGGCAGAAAGAAGAACATAAAATTAAAGAAAGGGGCCAAGAAAGTTACCAGATTCTATCCATAAGGATCTGCTCTGATACCATGTAAAGTTTGGAATAGAAAGAGAAGAATTCAAGAGAAAACTAAGTGAGATTTATGACAAACATTAACCCTATCTCACACTCTCAATTCATATCTATAGTTGTCATGATAAACTTGAAAAGACTAATACACCCATAAGTATACAATAATAAATAAATCATACTACTTAACATGTTAGTTATTGGAGGAAAATTGTAGACGAGTTTGCATAATCACTTATAAAATCTTCACCTAATCCTGCAGTTTACACACCTTTCATTGCCCATATGGGTGGAATTGTAAAGTTTGAATTAGCTTACTTATAATGCTGGTTACTTGGTTCTCCCAGTTGAATGAATAATTAGATGGGACCTACAAGTTTTCACTGGAGTTCTCTTTTTCAAAAGGTTTTTCTTTCACGCACCTATCAGGTGAAAAGATTTTAGAAACATCTTTATCAGGCATGCCTGTTGTCAGATCCGAGCTAGTGTGGTCACAACTAATTATCACTGACTACCTTTCATGGCTGTTATTATAATCAGGAATTATTGTACAGAAAAAAGTTATATCTATAAAGATATTTGGCCGGATCTTATGAATTATTATCATTCTACATAGAAATGTTTGTAATGTCTCAGGTTATTGCTTATGTCTCTCAAGCCCACAAGGTTGTACTTCCAGATAATTTGGTTGATCATGAGACTCTGACCCTTGATGAGGTATTATCATTGATTTTGTTTTATTTTTTTTATCTGCTTTTTTTTTCTTTTCCCTTTTCACTTTGTTTTTTTTTGGGTGAAGGTGGTGGTGGTGGTGATTGTATATAGTTCGACCAAATAGGCAATGCCGGCATTGTAGGATTAGGATCAATTCTTAAAATGATGGTACATGACTTTCTATGAAATACCCTGGCATGTTGTTGAAATTGGTTAACCTCCAAAGCGTATGAGAGCATTTCTTTCTAAAAGCATTTTATAGGGGAACAGTAGAAGAAACAAAAAGTTTATGAGTGAAGGCTCAACTTTTTATTCAAAGGCTCAATTTATCATGTGGTGTAATCGAAATTTTATCCAAGCCACTTGGGAGATGTTATAGTCTTTTCAGTTTGTCTAGTAATGTTTTCTACCAATGCCTTAGAAGGCTGTCCTGGGCCTCGTAAGTAGAGCGGCCTCGTAAAGTTGCTCTTTTAGATGCATTCCTACCAACAGCTGGCCAGTTATGTGAGGCATGCTGTAAATGCTGCCTTCCAACATCTAAATGGAGAACTGTTTATGAAATAGTCTAGAAATTATGCTCGAAAAGTTTGGAACAATGCATTTTGTGGATGCTTGGGAGAATAGCTTTACATAATCATGTTTTGTGGGCTTTTTGGTTATAGTCATGTTTGTATGAGCTCATTAATTAGTGAGTAACTATGGATTACCTCCATGTGGTTTGTTCCGATGACACAATACCAACATTAGATTTGGAAACCTACTCATAACCCTTATGGTTTTGAACCAAATTAAAACCGTCAATTTTTCATCCAAATTAATGAGAAGTGTCAAATTTACTCAATTCACCCTCTATCTAAACACCCTTCATTCTTAATTCGGATGAGAGAAATCCTTATTCCATAATTGAACAGAGTTATATTTGTAACCAAATGGTATTTGCTTCCTGCTTCCCCACTTCTATTTCTCTTTCTTCACTGTCCCAATCAGTTACACACATCACACACAGAGCATGTGCACGAGAACACAAACATGTGCATATATATGTTTTTGTGCAATGTTTGTGTGTACGTGTATATGCGTATACCCACACAAACTGAGTCGCACATACACCTCACTGGCGGTAATTGGTTGCATGACTTTGGATTCTATGCTTGCTTCATGATTTATATGAGGTAGAGCTTAGAACCAATCATTAAGGAATCATGAATTCAAGTTGTTGTATTTGTCTTTCAAAGTCCAAACAAAACCACTCACAAAGCTCTCACAGCAACACACAGCAATCATGTGCATCAGAAACAACTTGGATGCTGGGAAGTAGTTGCATAGAGAAGGGTTGGATGGAGGCTGCTAATGCCGGAGGGCTGGGGAAGAGGGGGCTGACGGAGGAAGTAGAGCTGCTCTCTCTCTCTCTCATATTCTTCCTCTAATGGGTTTACCACTTAGACAAAAACATAATGAGTTTGATGGATTCGAGCAGTTGCCCTCTAGGAGAGTCTCTGGATGGTGAATATGATGCGGGTAATGCTCAGGTTCATATTGAACAGTAGGATTAAATATGGAGTATTGCGCATCTATGAACAATAATTTGGTCTTTAGAAGTTATTTTGGTGCAAAACTATGGGAAGTTATGTGTAGGTTTTTTGAGTATAAGAAAGAAATTGACCAAACCCCANTAATTCAAACAAAAAATTTAAATTCATGTCCAAACAAAATATTTCAACTTGAGTAAATTAAACCTATTAATTCAGTCGTAAAATTAAAAGGCCTTAAAATTTATTTTTTAAATTAAAAAAAAACTAAAAGTAAAACTAAAGTTACTAAAAAATATAGTTTTAACGCTAAAAAGAATCAAATTTAAACTTACTATTATAATTTTTCAATTATTTTTTTCTCTCTTACCATCAAGGTTAAATATGGTAATAAAATTTGAATATAAAAATTTAATTAATATTTTTATATTTAAAAAAATTAAAATTATTATTAATATTAAAAATAAAAGGTCTCATTCATTGTTTCTGCTTTTTAGACCCAAAATGTCTCTGGTTGCCCATGGTGAGGAGAAGAAGGTTTGGATTGTCTCTAAAAAAGCAGAAACAATAAATAAATGATTTGGATTGTTTCTCCCTCTGCTTTTTAGAGACTTTTTAGAGGAGTGCTTGAGGGAGAAGAAGGTTTGGATTGTTTAATTTAGGTGTCTTTGTATGCATCTAATATTACAACAATCATGAATGTGAGGAGGGGGAGTTCAAGCGAAGAAGGGAGAGAGGGTTTGTAAAGAGCAAGAGAAGGGCTAGAAGTAGAAGAAAGGTGTTGGAATGAAAATTAAATGATTAATGAAAGTATTTTGACATTTTTATAAATCTTATAACGTTCATTCAGTGTGACACTTTATTTTTAAGTTGAGAAAGAAATAATACAACAGTTAAAATTACCAGAAAATTATATACAAATAGTTCAAAGTACAGATAAATTCTTTGCATTTAACATCCTACCTTCCTCGTTTGTCTCTTGTTATTATCTCTTTCTCTACAGAGATTCCAATGACTCAATTCCTAACAAAACACATCAAAACCAATTCAATTAAACAATTCGTGGCATATTAAAAAAAAAAAACAATTCGTGGCATACCGTGTTAGCATTGATACAAGGATGAATCTATATAATAAGTACAAGGAATTTCAAATTTAAAAGATTTAAAAAATAATTTTATATAATCTAAATAAAACTCAAAAATTAGAACTCAAATGTATATCATTTTTTGAATGAGTGTGAGATGAGTGGGTCTCACTAAAAAAATTGATAAGATCCACTCATCCAAGAGATCATATGTATTTGAGTTACAATTTTTTAAATTTCATTTAAATTTTATAATATTGCTCTTAATCTAATGAATAATATTATTAACTTCCCAAATTTTAGATTCCCGCCCACTCTCTTTCCCACTTGATTCTCTCTCCTTAGCTTTAATTCTCACGATCATCCATTATTCCTAAACTTTAAAGAAAAAAACAATAAAAACAAGGATATAGAAAATTATAAAAATCAATAGCACTGCAAAGCACAAAATTTCTTTCGATAAATATAACATAATTGTTCAAAGATTCATCCAAAAAATCAAAGTGGAGAAGCAATATCCATTATTCATAACCATAATCATGGTAATTCTAAAGAAAGTCCAAAGTTTCTTTTGTTGACTGCGTGGTAGTGATGGGGGAGGACCTTAGTCGCCATCCTCATGGGGACACTGACAAAAAGTCCAAAGTTTCTGGAATGTCTGACTAAAATGGGCACAAGACGGCGGGAGACCAATAATCTACCAATTATTTGATATACACATCATTGTTGATAATAATTACGCTGAATATCATAACTACATTTATTTGGTGATTATACACACTAGATTACAAGGTTTCTTGTTTGACAAGTTATATCCGTATAAGAGGAATATCCCATGCATGACGCGTTTNAATAAATGGACAACTAAATAAAAATAAGTTGGTGAATCACATTACAACATTATTATTTTTTTGAATGAACAATGTAAAAAAAATTAATCATTCGTGAGGCAAATTGAGAATTTTTGAATCTTTCAAGAGCAAAATGAGATTTACCCTTTATCTAATGACTAATAATAAATTGGGTTAAATGCAAAAAACTCCCTTATACTTATGGTCATTTGTACATAATCCTCTCGTAATTTTAGTAGTTGTACTCAGCCCCCCTTAACTTAAAAATAAAGTGCGAAAATAGATGGGCGTTATGAATTTAACGGGGCGTGTGAATCACGCGCTCAAAAATGCATGCGAAGATAAAATGTGTCAAAGGGAGTGTTGCAGGGGGTAGGTTTCGGTGAGGAAATGAGAGTTGCAGGGTTTGGGTTTTAGTGTGTGTGTGTGTGTGTGAGAGAGAGAGAGAGAGAGAGAGAGAGGAGGTTGGGGGTGGGGGAGTTTTTAGCGGGTGGGTTTCGGTGAGGAAGACGGCGGCTTAAAAGTGTTATTAAAAAAGCTTGGTTTTAGGCTGAACTTTTAAAAAAGCCTCAAATTTTTAGAACCCTACCAAAAAAAAAGTTAATATAATAAATAGTTAATAAAAAAAAAATTAAATCTATAAATACTTTAAAACCCTACAAAAAGGTCTTATAAAAACACAATGCCACTCAAAAAAAATTTAAGACTTTACTTTAAGGAAGGCTCTATAATTTATAGGTGTGTAATATTAATTCAAACAAAAAATTTAAATTCATGTCCAAACAAAATATTTCAACTTGAGTAAATTAAACCTATTAATTCAGTCGTAAAATTAAAAGGCCTTAAAATTTATTTTTTTTTTAAAAAAAAAACTAAAAGTAAAACTAAAGTTACTAAAAAATATAGTTTTAATGCTAAAAAGAATCAAATTTAAACTTACTATTATAATTTTTCAATTATTTTTTTCTCTCTTACCATCAAGGTTAAATATGGTAACAAAATTTGAATATAAAAATTTAATTAATATTTTTATATTTAAAAAAAATAAAATTATTATTAATATTAAAAATAAAAGGTCTCATTCATTGTTTCTGCTTTTTAGACCCAAAATGTCTCAGGTTGCCCATGGTGAGGAGAAGAAGGTTTGGATTGTCTCTAAAAAAGCAGAAACAATAAATAAATGATTTGGATTGTTTCTCCCTCTGCTTTTTAGAGACTTTTTAGAGAGAGAGAGAGGAGTGCTTGAGGGAGAAGAAGGTTTGGATTGTTTAATTTAGGTGTCTTTGTATGCATCTAATATTACAACAATCATGAATGTGAGGAGGGGGAGTTCAAGCGAAGAAGGGAGAGAGGGTTTGTAAAGAGCAAGAGAAGGGCTAGAAGTAGAAGAAAGGTGTTGGAATGAAAATTAAATGATTAATGAAAGTATTTTGACATTTTTATAAATCTTATAACGTTCATTCAGTGTGACACTTTATTTTTAAGTTGAGAAAGAAATAATACAACAGTTAAAATTACCAGAAAATTATATGCAAATAGTTCTAAGTACAGATAAACTCTTTGCATTTAACCCTATTAAAACTTTTTGCATTTAACCCTATTAAATTCCCAAATGTTAGATTTCCGCCCAATGTCTCTTTCTCAGTTGACTGTCCCTCCTCAGCCTTGACTCTCACGCCTACCCTCGCTGGCCATCTCTCTCTCTCTCTCCGAAACTCCTACCTTCCTCGTTTGTCTCTTGTTATTATCTCTTTCTCTACAGAGATTCCAATGACTCAATTCCTAACAAAACACATCAAAACCAATTCAATTAAACAATTCGTGGCATATTAAAAAAAAAAAANATGTCATTTGTAATAATATCTTCTTTTTCTTGTTTATAATATAGTCTTATGTCTATAAATAAATCAAGCCACAAATAATAGTTTTATATGGTACCATAATAAAAATTATTTGAAAGTCAACCAATTACTTTTGATGTAAACTATATTTGTATCCCTATTTTTTTTTTATAAGAAAAATCATTTGTTTTTCGTCTACATTATCAAAATAATCCAACAAGATTCCCAACTATCAAATAAAGTATATTTATGTAGTACAAGTGAGTCAAGTTTAAGAATCAGCAATGGCATCAACCTCTACACCAGGTTCAATTGTTTGGTGTTGAAATATTATGAGAAATAGCCTCAAATGTTGTTTTTGTCATTTATAGGTCCTATTATATAGTTTAATTGTAAATATGGTAAAAATATATTAGTCACATACTCATACATACTTACCACAGCAATCTCCCATTTCTAAGTTTAAAGGGAATGGTCTAGTCTAATTAACAATCCTTCAATCTCTAAAGACTATACTAGCTAAGAGGTCAAATAGCCAATTCTTTTTAAATGCAAGACTTAGTTTTTTATGTTGCCCTCTTTTAAGATTCTATTATGTCATCTTTCGAATCTCACTTTAATTTTCTGTAAATGCTTCATTCTTTTGTATAGATGGATTACATTAAACCTATAATAGTGATTTATTAATGCATACAATTATTGGGTGAATACACAATTTCATTTATCAGCAATATTTTTTAATATAGAGTTATCAATTGACACATTGGTACACATGTGCACTTAACGTGGACAATTTTAATTTATAATGGTGATGATATTTTTATCATTATATTGAAACAATTAAATAAACATACAGTTTCAAATCAAAGTATATGTCATTTGATACTTGTCGTCAAAATATGCTACATGTTATGTCTTCCACCTTCCACTTCTACCACCATAATCTTTCAAGAAATTAGACAATATGTTTTATTGATTACTTTAAGACTGATTCATTGCTCCATAAATACTAGAAGTCTAATTGAAATTATACGTTTATGTGTGACAAATTTATTATATTTTATCGATAATGAATTCAATTCCTTTTGATGTATTTGTCTGTTCTTAGTGACATGGATAAAATCACTGCATGATCAAAATGAGACATAGCCTCACCTCATGTTTTTCCAAAAAAATGTTATATATTGGAAATTTTAAGAAATAATTAAAGTATGTGTAATTTATCCGTCACTAAGAATACTACAAATGGTTGTGGTCTAGTGGCGAAAACGTATTGAGTAAATGCATATTTTTTTTACTTTTTTTTATTGACACTATTTTTTAATTGAACTAAAATGATCAGCTTATGTGATAAAATTAGTCTTAAAATGAGCTATAATTATTAGATTATTAAATGTTTTTGTGCTGAAATTTTTCATTATATGATAAAATTGAATTGAAATTTAGTTGCACTTGAATAATTATGCAATGAAAATGAACTATAAATTATTAATTGTTTGATAAATTGATCACAATGAGTTAGTTTTTTTGTTTTTATTAAAAATAGATAATATTCTAATTTTTTGTGTAAAAATTTATTTCGATAGGTCATACACAACTAAAAAATTGACATTTATGACAACTTATTGAAATAAAATTACAATATAAACTTTATTAAATTGTGCTAAGATAAAATTATAATTTTTTTTATTAATGTATTTTTATGAATTATATATTGGTAATCATTAAATTTGTAGATTTCTTTAAGGGTACACAATGCCAAGTTTTTATGATTTAAGTCATAAGTGTCCTCATATATTTATTTAAAGATAAAATAAAAATTCAAATTTATTTTACATTTAAATCAATATATTAGTGTGATGTATAATTACATTTAGATCAATTTCTGAAAGAATCTTAACCTAATTTGATAAAACTTATGATTTTCTATTTGGTAAAAATCCAAATTTTGCATTATAGAAATAGGTTAGTTAAAAATATATAAAAAAAAATGAAAGGAGACAGTGATGTGACTGCGTGGTAGTGATGGGGAGGACCTTGATCGCCATCCTCATGGGGACACTGACAAAAAGTCCAAAGTTTCTGCAATGTCTGACTAAAATGGGCACAAGACGGCGGGAGACCAATAATCTACCAATTATTTGATATACACATCATTGTTGATAATAATTACGCTGAATATCATAACTACATTTATTTGGTGATTATACACACTAGGTTACAAGGTTTCTTGTTTGACAAGTTATATCCGTATAAGAGGAATATCCCATGCATGACGCGTTTGCTGGTCTAATTAGATGCAGACAGAAAAGTCTTTGTCTTTCCTAAAGAAAGAACAGGAGTTGTTACCTACCCTTTCCAGGAAACAGTAAATCACCGGATAAAATAGACATTGCCACTCTTGTACTATACCGAAAATTAATTTAAGGGTAAAATATGAAGGTGAAATATAATTCGGGGGTGGTGAACTTTTTTACAATTGCAAAATTTTAGTGATCTTTTCTATCTAACGAATGGAGAGTATGTTTTAAAATATATATGATACATTTTAAGGCTACTTTTTTCAAGAATTCGCAACAAAAGCAACATATAAAGGTTCAAAAAAATACAAGGTTCAAACTTTGAATATGGTCCATTGTAGCTGGGCAAGTTGGCATGCAAATCAAACAATTATTCACATGATCCGTAAATTGGACACGTAATCGATACAAAATTAACAGTTGGGTTTAGTTTTAGCGGGTTCAAATGGACCCTTAGAAAAGAAAATTCAAACAAGTCTAATTAACCGCAAGGTAACCTCTTCAGAAATCTCTTCAAGGATTCTAATTCTGTCTCCAAAGCTATTCAAATGGCCATTAGAAGCAAAATGGCTCAAGCTTTGTAATGTAAATAGGCAGCTTGTTCACTGTTGGGGATTGTTGGATTGCCTTCAATAGTTCTTCTTCCTCCCTTCTTGTCTCTCTATGCAGGATTCTTCTGGAAGTCTTTGAATGCTGCCTATCTTTCTCTGTTTTGAGGGGAAGCCTTTTGTCTTCTCTGTTTTCTATTGAGTCAGGATTTTACTGAAAGTACTAGCTGAAGGTTGACACTTTCTTTAGAATTCCATACTCTTGGTTTATTTGTTTATTTCTTTGGTTCTTCTTTTGTTATGGGTGGATGCATTTTGTCATGTAAGCATCTTCCTTTGTTTTGTTCTTGTATTTTTCTTTTATGTATACAGTTTAACTTCCGAAAAAAAAAGGGTAACCTCATGCTAAACGCGGCTAATAAAAGACAAAAACTTAACATGAAATTAACTTAATTATATATGATTATAAATGGGTAGGATATAAATTGGATATATGTTAATATAACAACAAATAAATTTGATGCTTTGACTTCTATGACTTCCATCATCCATCATTCAGTGATAAGCCAGTTCTATTAGTTACTCCAACCTAATCTTGCCATAGATTAAACATTTTATTACAAAATTTTTTTCAACGGTGAAAGGAATTCAGTCCAACTTACACGTATTTTGACTAATTTCTTCATCGGTTCAGTCAAATGCAGGTCATTTATGTCAGTACTAGAGTATTTATGAGGGATAAATCTCTCATGACCAAATTTCAATGGATTGTCAAGATTTAAACTCAACACATTTGAGTTTACAGCTTGTCGGTGTTGTCAGTTGAACTATCCTTAAGGGTTATTACAAAACTATGAATAGAAATGAATGCTAGAAAAATGGTCAAAATTGGATTTTTCTCTTTTCTTCTCCAAGGGTGGTGAAGGAGATAGATTTTTTTATGAGAAGACATCAGCCGTCCTATTGATAGGTTACCATACTGATAAGGCAGTACGTTTTGGAGAAACTCTTGAGATATGCAGAGGCCTCAAAAAAAAAAAAGTTGAAACGTTCTGATCCAAAGTCTCTGCACCTGCAAGAGAGAAGCTCTACAAATCCAACGAGTGAAGGAGATGAAGAGATGAAGAGCCTGAATTCTAAAAAACAGCCATATTAAGCGCCGTTCAAAGAGAAAGAACCCTGAGAGAAGATGAAAATCCAGAATTTGTAGAAGATGAATATCCAGCTCAAAGATCCAATAAACAATACAAAGGATTCCTAGCAGTGGAAGATATACGAAATGCAACGCCCTGCAAATTAGCTTTGGAGACTAAAGAAGATTCCAGCAGTCGGTGCCATGATGATCTAAGCCTGAGCCTGAGAACAGAGGAGCAGAACAGAGCTCCCACATTCTAAAGACGAAAAACGAGAGGGATGCCAATGGTCAGAAATTCCTCCAGGTATCTGTACACTCCCCCACCTTGAATGCCTATGCTTCTGAATGCCTGTATCTGATCCATGTCCATGCTTCTGAATGCCTGTATCTGGTTCATAGTTGATGATAAAAAATGCAGAAATTCTTCAGTTATGAAAAGATCCCAATCCCCTAAATGAAAATGAATAATCCATATGCATGTCATAAAATCATTAGACGCTTCCTTAGAACCCGTATTTGTCTAGAATCCTGTGATATAAGTTGCTTGATTGTCATTGGGAGATTATCTGCAGCAGTATAGGTTAGAGAATAACCCTCAATCACCCCTTTGTTGGCCAATGAATCTGCAACTGCATTACCTTCTCTAAAAGTATGTTTGATTTGAAA
Organism: Ilex paraguariensis; assembly: GCA_963454935.2. Classification (NCBI taxonomy): domain Eukaryota; kingdom Viridiplantae; phylum Streptophyta; class Magnoliopsida; order Aquifoliales; family Aquifoliaceae; genus Ilex; species Ilex paraguariensis. The sequence goes on from CAUOFW020002247.1 coordinate 611,346, forward strand.
TGAAAAACTCTGAAGAAGGGAGAGTATCCTGTCCAATAGATCCCAGAGATGCCATGATGCTTGGCTCCTCTTTAAGACCATATCCATCAACACCTTTGAATCTGTTTCAATGACTAGTGGGTAATCTGTCAAACCATAGTCCTGTAACAAACACAGACCATCTCATAACGCCCTCATCTCTGCTTCCATATTTGTACAGAAGCCATAGTAGTAAGAACCTGCAAGGACTAGCTGACCTTTAGAATTCCTGAGTATCACACCTCCACCTGATAGACCTGGGTTACCTTTAGAGGCCCCATCAATGTTCAGCTTTAAAAAACCTTCAACTGGATATTCCTAAGTAATCCACCAAGTCTTGATTTGAGCTCTCTTAGAGATAATCACATTTAGGCTGTTAAGCATATCCATTTCCTGAATAGTATCCAATGCCTTTGGTCTAGTGATAAATGTCTGCAGACTTAAAAAATGCATAACTATTTTAGATAGGGAAGTAGAATTGGATTTTTGGCCTTCAAAAAACCTTCTACACCTTTCCTTCCAAAGCTGCCAATAGATCAATAAAGGCAGGCCTCTAATTAAAAAATGACAAACTGAAGGATGTCTATATATTCTAACAGACCTCATAAATCTACCAAGAGGCTCCTCCTGTGCAATTAATTGAATTCCAAATTTTGTTGAGATTCCCTCCCACACTGCCTGTGCATACTTGCATTGGAAAAAGATATGGGAAGACGATTCACAAGCCTTATAACAAAAGACACATCTACTAGCTAGTGAGACTCCTATTGTTTGAAAAATAGAGTCCATAGGCAATGATTTCTGCATTAGCTTCCAACCAATCAACTGTGCACTTGGAGGCACCTTCTATTTCCAAATTGTAGCAACCTGATTATTAAAATGTCCTTCTGATCTTATACTATTACAGGCAGACTTAAGAGTAAACTGGTGAAGGAGATAGAAAGACTGTATTTGCATCTAATTTGTCCCTAGAAATTGTAGTTTCTAGCTAGACAAACCAAAAAAAAAAAGCAAGTTAAACAAACAAAGGAAAAGGTGCATTATTTTCTCTTTCCAAAACAATGCTGGCTCAAACCCAAATTCCAAGTAAAATCTATACACTTCATAGGATTCATCTTTTTCACAAGAAACACAAACAAAAACTAATCTCCGGCATTAGACTGAAATCTACATAACATCCAAATGCTCATTCATGAAGTTCGTCTTCGTTTTTGATATCTAAGCACCACCCAATCTGAGAATTTTATACACTACTGAAACTTATAGTGTTCCCCAGACTATGTGCTGTCCATGGAGTTCCAGGCCTGCCTGCATCACATATTGATTCCCATTCCCTGACCGATAAATCCTTATCAGGACTTCACTTTGGTGGTGTAGTATATGAGATACACTATACTAGATTTTTTTATTTTTTATTTTTCACTTTTTCGATACTATATTTGTCAAGTGATAAATTTTATTGAAAAATATATTATATTTGTCGGTTCTAACAGTTTATCTAACCTAATCTTATAATTGGCTGAACATTTGTATTTCAGACATCCTTTCAGTGCTAAAAGATTATAATTCAGTACAGTACCTATCCTTTATTCACAAAAATAAAAAGTTCTTCCTCATCTATAATCATAAAACACAACTTATTTTGAATTTTTCATGTTAAAAAACAGAAGAACAATCTAGATTGATTCTAATGTTATTTTAACAGTCTGGATTTTAATCTAATCTTGTCTAATTTGTTGTCGTTTAATTCTAGGGTGGTAAATTACAACAATAACAACATTGATTTTTAAATTCTCTTATCTCCAAACTTTCAACACAATTTGAGTTATTTGACAATAGTAAGGATTGGAGAAGAAGTTTATCTTGTTGTTTCTCTATTTGTACTAAATTTTTGTTCTTTTTCTTTAAATTTTGCTAATTTTGTTGGTACTTTGATTTTTTTCAGCTAGTCATGGTGACATGTTTGAGATCGTGGCTATCAAGTTTGTAAAAATTTTTTCCAACAACTTTTATTTCTTAGTATGCCAAATTGACAATATATATTTTTGAACTTTTTTTCATGTTGATTTCCATACTGATGAATACATATAACATTTTTAGTGTTCTTGAGTTGAATTAGACAGTTGTTTATGTCGTTTCATTAGTGGGGCATGATTTTCTTTTCTTGTCTTCCATCCTGGCTTATTTTTACTGTTCATTTATACTTTGAGTTTACCTAAAGTATGTGTGTTATTATCAATAACTCAGTTTTTGTGTCATTCCAACTTTTGGTAATATGCGAACACTCCCAATTCAACATAAATTTAAAATGTTAATTTGATTTATTGACTTGATCAATTATTGTTATTGATTTAAGAGAATAATTTTTTTTACAGGCAACTTATACCATTTGTTTACAGACAGTCAATCAAAATATGATAACTATACAAACACACAAACAAATGTTGAGGATTTTCAATAAATTTGTGTAATTGTCAAATTTTGATTGGAGGTGTAAACAATTGGTTTATAGGTTGCCAGTAAAGAACTTATTCTCTTAATTTCAACGTGAGTCTCAATAGTTATTAGGACTTGTTATCTATTCAGTGATTTTGATTGATCGAGGCAACAAATGAAGTAAATTTTTTAACTTAAATTAACATTTTGATAAGAAAGAAACTCTCCATAAAACAGCAAGACTTTTGCATGTATTCTTTAGAAAAGTGTGTTTCATTCCCTTTTTTTTGGAGGAGATCAATTTTTCTTCTTTCCTCCCTAACCCTAGCCTTCCTCCTCTTATCTTCACCTTGCTTTTTTTGTTTTTTTTAATTCACCTTAGATGGAGTACTCATGACCGGAGCCTTCACAACAGTCGAAATAGTCACCGGCCATGGCACCGACCTTGCCTTCTTAAAAAACCCAGCTGATCAGATCGGATTTTCCCTTTCTCTTGCGTAAGCCCTAACGTTTCTCATTCTCTCCAAGTCTCTCCGCCGGAGTGCACAGTGTCCGGATTATAGCAGTTGAAATCGACGCCACCACCGCCCCGACGGAGTGGACAGTGTCCGAAGTCTCTTTATCTCTCTTTCTTATGTTGACGGCGTTTATTGCAGGTGATGTGATAGTGGGAGGCAGTGGTGTACTCCGGGGAAGATGAAGAGGGAAGGATAAATGTTTGGCTGTGTCTGTAGGGTTCGCCGCCTGCAACTATGTGCTCCGACAAAGAGAGGAGAGCGACTAGGGCTCACTTTCGGGGAGGAAAGAAATAACGATGCCTTAAGTTTAATTCTTTTTAATTAATAGAAAAGGTTTAAAATTTTAAACTTAAAAAAGTAAAAAAAATAAGGTATAAGAATGGTACCTTATGATATTACAGGTACCTTATGACAAGGCAAATATTACAGATAAAAAGACTGAGATTCGAACTAAAATACACACGTTTATTAGATTCAACCTTTTTCCTTCATCATTTTTTTTATATCTAAGAACCACCCAACTTATCACAGAATTTTACCCAGTACTGAAACTTACAGGGTTTCCCAAAATTTGTGCTTTCCATTGGCTGGCAGTCCCACCTGCACCTCATAGTGATTCTCATGCCCTGTCCAATTAATCCTTATGAACTCACCGGCTCGAAGACCCTTTGATGCAGCAAAATCGATCCACTGGCGCGTCAGAGAACGCCTCCCACTTCTCCTTCTTGATGCTACGAATTCATATGTCTTTCTATCTCGGTCAGTTATAAGCATGATCCCATTTCCCTCTGGCAAAAACCGTGCCTGGTTGCGTACTTCTAAGTTGCGATTGACATCCGTCTCCGCGAGCTGTTTTTCCATGCAAACAAATTGGGGCTCCATTTCTACCGAAAAAAAGAAAGAGAAAAAAAAGACGAAAACAAGAGTCAATTTGTCACCAAGGAATAGGCAAAAAAAGAATGAGGTTTGTTTTCTTTGATAAAGTATAGTAGTTGTTGTAGTAGTAATACCACTATACCAACACTGATAAAATTTTATCGTAGTGAAACAGAAACTTCTTGTCACATAGAGAGAGAGAGAATTTAAACTTGGACAGAGATTCTGATCAGTGCTACGGGGGACCTCCTGAACTAATATGTTAAGTGGGAGAGAGAATTGAATTGCAGAGACTTTATACAGGGGTGGTAATGACTATGAGCGTTCACATATACTTAAGTTGATTGACTGCATGTAAATAATTGTTTATAGGATGATTGGAAAGAATTCGTTCTCATAATATATATGTTCTTGTCCTTGTTGTTGCAATTTGAACTATCACAGAATAATATGGCCAGAATTACACGTGAGACATGACAGACAAATAGGAACATTTCTAAGATTGTCTCCTCCTTGTACACTCGAATAAACCTTAACTAGATTTTGCAGTGGGAGCAACAATTGTCTTTGAACTACTAGATCACAACACAAAAATAACATCATTTTTCTCACAAATTGAAAGCAGCTTGAGCAATATACTTCTAATTTTGACTAGCAACGGTTATACCAAATGCAAGCCTTTGCTCATCGGAGTCTGTAAATTCCACTTTGTTTATCTATCTCATGGTTTTGGGCGCACTACAAAAAGTCGAAAGATAGGCCTTGGCCTCAACAGTGGAATAGCAACTGTTATACCAAATTGTGCAGTCCAAACTTTGCCTTTTGTTTTAGAATAGTATTTAGGTCACTTATAGGTTTCATATCTTAAAACAAACTGTCGGAATAAGGTGTTTCACTTTCACCTGGTTGATATAAAATGTTAAGGGAAAGTCACACAATCTTTATAATTGGATTTGTTTCTACGACCCGTATGGCATAAATTATAGTCACCAAGAATTTTATTCTCTCTTTCAATAGCCATAACGAACTAATCAGTAAATGAACTCTCAAGGACTCCACTGTTGCCAATAACCACGTGCATATTGGTTGTTATATAATTACAATATATTAATAAATATAACACCTAGAAGAAAACTAAGTGGATACAAAAAAAAATTTAAAAAAAAAAAGAAAAATGGACCAACTAATAGAATTTCAAAAATGATCTCTTGATAAATTTGTTACTAGTAACAAAAAAAACGTAACAAAAAATTTAGATGAAAATTTTGAAAATGAAGAAGTAGATAATGAAATAGAAAAAAAATAAAATAGAAGACAATGAAATGGAAAATATTGAAAAATAAAATAGTGAAATAAAAGATAATAAAATAGAAGATAATGAAATAAAAAATATTGAAATAGAAAATATTGAAATAAAAGATAATAAAGTATAAGATAATGAAATAGAAAATAGTGAAATAAAAGATAATGAAAGTGATTATAATCATATAAATATTTATGATTCAACTTAATGGAAAAATATTGATACAAAATTAAGAGATTTATTAGTAGAAAATGATCTAATTAGATATAATAATTTAGATTTTCCTTGGGGATGAGCTCTCTAGACTTTTTCCACTACGCATTATATTCTCAAATTAATAAGTGGGGATGGGAAAACACTTGATAGAAGATGACTAATATATTCAAAAGATTTAGATAAATTATTTTGTTTTTGTTGTAAGTTGTTCAATATGAATTATTGTACATGTAAATTAACTGATGAAGAAACAAAAGATTAGAGATGTAATAAGTAATATTAAACTAGATATTAATGATGTATAAGGACAAGAAAATGATACACATATAAGTGTACCATTAAATAAATATGTCACATCAATATTATAAAAATTATGTCATACACTTGAAACGTAAAATTTGATAAGAAATAAAAATAATACTATAGGACCCAAATTTAAGATCTCAAATTAATAAACATCATTGAATCAATGGTTGTAAATGGTAGAGAATGTTATCCGTCATTGAAAAGCCAAATAGAAAAATAATAGTGGATCATTGCGTACAAGTGACAGCTTTTTGGACAAAATGATCATGTCATCTTGACTTTGACATGACTTAATCACATCTGACAAAATCAAAACATCAACGGGGAACCACTCAAAATCAAAAGTTTAAATAATGTATTGTTTTCCTTTTTGCTTTTATCATCCACATGTTATCTGAACGAGGAATCAAAATATATTTTTTTAAAAAAATATATAAACCAAAAATCTAGAGATTAATTTTAGTTTGGTATCGGAGTCATATTGTATAGTTTAATAGCAAAAATAATTATTTGGTGATTAAACCAAATTTGTATCATTTTTAAATGACTAAATTGAAATTATATTTTTTTTCCTAGTATAGTATTTTTTTTTCTTCAACTATACCATGACACGGAGCGAAAATGGTTGGAGACTAGAAAAGATTGTTAATCCCATGCACTAATTATTATAAGCTTTGAAGGCAAATTTAGTCCAAACTTTAATCATTTTACTTTGTTTCAAGGCTTCTTACTTAATATACTAGCTTAAGATTTGTCAAACAAAGGTAAAAAAAGAGAGAGGAAGAAGATGCTCTTGTTTTTGGCCAATCAAAAGCAATGGAACGATCCAAATACGTTTGTCGTCACAACAAGTGATGCAAAAGAGTATAGAATATGGGACGTACTTATCAAAAGTTAAAGATGGTCGGTAGTAGATGAATGATTATGTCATCATGCTTTGACTAATGAAAAATATGGCCATCATTTTCACCTGACAAATGGAAATATATGTCTTATCGTATTACGGAAAAGGAAACCAGAGAATGAGCATGTGATCTGTTTGTCATAGAGAAAGATTTCAATTCTGTTCTGTTTGTGTATGACAAAAAAGGCTAGAGCTAGAAAATATATTACAACTGTTATCAGAGAGAAAGAAAAATTGTCACAGAGAGAGAGAGAGAGAGAGAGAGAGAGTTCATACCTGAGAGCTAGAGAGGTTACTTCTGATCTAAACTGAGAGCCTGTGTGTATTTCCCAAGGATGGTAATACGGGAATGACAAGAGAGATTTGTAACTTGAGAATGAGAGGGGAAGGAATGACTTCCTTGAGGCTTAAAACCGAGAAACAAAAAGAAACTTGGGAGAGAGAGAGAGGTTTGTAACTTGGGAGTGAGGGCGACAAATGGATGGTTTCTTATAGAGTGGTGGATTGTTAGGTGAAATTTTCTAATGTTTGACTAAAAGGTTATTTTATCAGTATTTTTTTTTTTTTTTTGCAAGCAAAAATTAAAAGAGACGAGTAAGACATGCATGTTCGACACCCTGTCTGTGACCCACTCACATAAATAATGATATGCATTTAAATTGTACATTAGCAACGTGACAAGTATTATCGAACTGTCCTCACATAAGGGGTGTCGGCGAGATCTAGGCTCTGTGTGTTATTTTGAACTCTGTGTATAATGCTTAATAGAGTGAATGATAAAGTGAAAAGTACAACTTCCTCTACCAACTCCATCTGACTATTAGAACGCATTGGATAATTCCACAATCCATTAGTCAGAATTACACGAGCATTGTCTACTAATACTAGAGTAATGTTTTGATTTATTCAATTAAATAATGAAAACCCACTGTTGCCAATATCTACTGTTGAGCGCAAAAGAACACATTCGAGAATGGAATGGTCAACCATTTTCACAATATAAAATATTTTTCTCTCAAAATAATATTCTCCCAATTTGTTAGGGTCTGGCCCACTTCCATGTTTCTTATTAAAATACTGTCAAATAAGGAGGGCTCTGTGCCATTTCATTTGTTGCCACATTGTTTAATTCAAAATTAGATTTAGTGTAGTATTTTGGAGTAAAATATTGTGCTTCTTCCAGGGTCCATAGGATTTCCATTTGCCAATATAGATAGATCCCTTGACTCAAAAAAGAAAAAGCTTAATACATATACTTATCCCACCCCGACTATTCCCCAACATTTTCAAATATTAAATATTTCAATAGTAGACTTCACAATAAGATGTATGATGATTTTCATATCGACTCTTTCATTGTAAATAACAAAGGAAGTTAGTTAAAAATTTAGTAAGCATTCAATCATAAACAAAATTCCTAATAGAAAAGAAACTCGAGGTTTACTTTATCATACAACTAAGCAAATATGTGTTCAAAAACTATTCTTTTTGCATCTTCTTCTTTTTGTCTTGTTTACTTGAACATATTTTTATGCATTGAAAACTCAAATCGAGAACATATAAACATAATATATATATATATATATATTTTATGAGTTTCATACATTAAGTTTGAACCGCCCCCCCCCCCCCCAAAAAAAAAAAAAACCCACCCAATATTAGTTTCAATTATGAGAGTGTGATCTTCTTGGATTCTCGCGACTGAAGTTTTATGTTAAATAAAATATGTTTAGAATTTGCATGTATGTCCTTTTATGTGGTCATAAAAATTTACGAGAGTTTGGAATTAATATATTTTTAATAAATTATTGTTCTTTGTGTGTGTATTTGCAATCTTATAATACTTAAATTTTTCAAAAACTATAATTTTTGTTCCCCTTTTTTTTTTTTTTTTTTTAAATCAGTATCTTTGCATTGAATATATTTTTTTTGTTTGATATATTTTTGTGAATTGGAAATCTGGTTCCGTATCTATCACATATATAATCTATAAAACCTAATGATTATCATATATTTAGAAATGTAATATGTATATATGTTAATCCCTAAAAATTAAAATCTAAAAATCTAGAAATTCTACTATTTTATTAATTTTTATGGCTTTCTTATATATGATGTATTGATGTTTATGACTTTTTTGTTGTAATTGTTTATATATTATCGAATTTATTGTGTTTTTTTTTAGTGCTATTGGTTTATTGTGTAAGTTAATTGGTGCAGATTTTTTAATTAAATTGTTAAAATGATCCAAAAATTAATAACTAAAAAAAATATATTCACCCGACTTCCTATCCGATTGTTTTGGTGGAATTCGGATAAGAATAATACACTTAATCAGGTAGAATGAGTGAACACCCCTAACTCTCGTTATATTTTGATTCAATTTGATTTTTTTTATTTTTTACTTTTGTGACGTTGAATTAGGTGGCTTTATTGCTAAAATTGTGTTGAACTTGAATCAAAATAGTTTGATAGATTTATGAAATTAAGTTGAGACTTTATTATTATTTTCTTTTGATAAATTTTGGTTGATTTCAATTTTAGTGAAATCGGATGGCCCATTCTCAACAATTTCGGATATGATGAGTCAGAATGTTGATATCCAATGGATATACGGATCCGAGTGAAAATCGGATTATTTATTTGCATTCGAATTTGAATCAACTAAGATCCAATCAATTAATTTTATCTCCTAATCTCTCATTCATCTTGAATTATCATGATAATATAGATGTATATACACTATGCCTCAATAGAGTTGACTTTTATTTATATTTTGGACAAAACAAATATAGACACCAAACGAAATTCAAACATGATTCAATATGTCTTTTTCCCAAAGAAAAACAAAAACAACAAATCTCGGGAAATGTTATACCGTTGAACTTACTTGCATTGTTAGCCAACCTATGTGAGGTCCAAAGACTTTGATACTCACCTGCACCACCTATTCATTCCCCTTCCCTGACGATCAAATTGGTTTTGGAAACAGAAAAGGACAAAGCTCACCTGCAACGACAGGCAGTGTCCTGATTTAGTGATTAATATAAAGAAGAAGAGTATGGACTTGGTATTTCAAAGTTAGAACATAAATCTTTCATCTCACACTAGTGCTGACACATTATTACCAGAAGTCAAACAACCGCGCAGACCGTGCAACCGATAGACTCTGAGAAAAGTCAATTTTGTTTCTTTCAATTCGATGGAATATGCTGTTTTCTGTTAAACTTTTTGTAATTATTATTATTTTATTTAAATATAATTTTATCCTTCCTGTATGCTTATATTTGGGCCAGCTGCAGTTCGTGAGGTGATCACAAAATATGGCAGCCCATACACTAGCAACTCAAGCTAGACGAGAAATTTCCCTCCCTCAAAAGTTAGTTAACCCCCCTGATTTTCTTATGAATGTACTTAGGAAGGAGGAAAGGAATGGTAAAGGTTAACATATATATTCTATAACAGTAAGTCGGAGTATTAATATAGAAGTTATTTTCATGACCAAAAAAAATAAAAAATAGTTATCATATCACTTTTTCTCACCAATTCTGTAGTAAGCTGTATAAAAATATGTTTAAACCATCTAAACCAAGTTTTCTTTAATTTATTTTTTTATATGTGCAACATCTACTTTTTCAGGGATATAATTAGTCTTGTTAACGGGTCAATTTTTGAGTAAATTTGGGATTATCTGAATTCGAATCCAATTAAAAAAATTCATTATCGAATTCAATCCGTTTATGAGATGAATAGAAAAATATTAACCTGAATTTGCTTGTAAGCGGATATCCGATCTGATCCGTAACAGTATTCTACCAAAATTTTAACAGCTAATTATTTTTAATATCAAATACAAATAATTATCATATAATTGTTGATATTTTTATTACTGTTGTAAGTGTTTTTACCACACTTTTGGTATTTATTTTTGTCACTTTTTTCAGTACAAAAAAATTACTATTTATGTGGATAATTTATCATATTGGTAAGTATTTTTACTATATTTAGAGATGTTTTTGACAACTATGTGGTAATTATTTTTATTATTTTTTTATTATAATAATAATAAAATATTCCCAAATATAATAAAAATAATTATAAATATGATAAATAGAATTTTTGGTACTATAACCAACTCCCGTTGAAATAGTATAGCCGTACTTTCTTCAAGATCGTTGGTCATCTCATTGTAACTCTATTAATGGTTACGTTAAATCGTGGTTGTGTCTGATTTTATGTCAGTTTAATAATAAATTAAAGCAACTTGCATGGACTACTATGAGACATTGAACAAGGGAAGAATATGGCACGGGAATATAAATCTCATGGTTTGTTTGGTGCGATAAAATAGCAAAAAGATTAAAAAAAATTACTAATAAATATTATTTTTTTTTCTTAAACATCCATTAAATTCTACTATTTTTATTTTATATCAATAAAATCCTACTCTTGGTAAAATTTCTCTCTCTCTCCCTCTCTCTCTCTCTCTCTCTCTTACCCTCAACGGAAGAAGGAGGTTGGGGGAGCTCTTCATGAAACGCGGTCAAAGCTTGGACCGTTTCCTTCGGTGGTGCAGATAAGCTTCTCATGCTCTCCTCTTGATGATGTGCTAAACAAAAAGTCTAACCGGTCTTGGACTGTCTTGGGCTTGGTGGATTCAAAATGAGGTTGGACTCCTCAACTGGGGTTGGACTTTAACACATAAATAAGACTATTTGGGCTTAACCCATCATTTGCCCTCCAATGCCCCATGTCCAATGAGACTTGGAGAAGGAGGCATTGACTATATTTTTTTTTTTAAAACTTCAAGTCTTTCCCACTTTATTTTGAAGAGGGTCCATAATATTCTATTTGACATTTTTATTTTGAAAATGACTCATAACTTTCTATTTGACCACTTTATTTTGAAAGGGGCCCATAATTTTTTATTTGGGCTTTTTCCCTCTTTTTGAAAAACCCTAGACTATAAATATAGTCTTCTTCTTCATGTTACCCATTTCACTCATTTTTAAGGTTGAGCACCCACCTCTTGAAAACCTTGAGAACTCAAGTCCTACCCATTTTGTTGAAGCCAAAGTGTGTTCTCCTTGAATTATTTCAAGAGTGTGATTTCTTCTTTGCTAGTTGAGCTTCTCAAGTAAACAATGTCGATTGAAGAGGGAGTGGTGGAGGTTGAAGAAGGGGAGGAAGTAGGCACCATTTTGGAGAACTTGGAGGCTGATTTTGAGCATTCGAATGCTGTCTTGGACAGCTTTGGGGCTATAAATGAAGGGTTGGATAGCAAAGGGGAGATGGGCAGCGCGAGGAGTGGCTTGGGTAGCGAAGGGGAGTGGCTTGGGCAGCGAAGGGGAACGGCTGGGCGCGCGACTGGCCAGCCCAGGCGCGCAACTGGGCAGCTCGCGCGCGCGTGGTGGGGGGCTGGGCCGCTGCCTGGGCTCTACTCCTCCTGTCCTGGACAGCCCAGGCGCGCTGGACAGCTGTCTGTGCGCTGGCCTTGCTGTCCTGGATAGCCCAGGTGCGCTGGGCAGCAGCCTGGCTGCTGCTTCTACTGTCCCGGACAGCTCAGCTGCGCTGGGCAGCTTCAGTTCTGCTGCGCTGGGCGGCTTTGGAATGCTGGACAGCAGTATTTTTCCATCAAGGGGCGCTGAAAATCAGTCCAAGGTTCATCAGGGAAAGCTAGGCAGTGGCCTGGGAGCACGGGCTGATCTGATTCCCACTCGAGGCGCTGATTTGGGCGCCTTAGGTGTTGATTTTTGCGCTAAAAATTCTACTTTGCGCAATTTTGAAAGGCTAGGCACCCTTCAAGCTACTGGACAACTTTGTTTTGACGAGCAACAGCAGTCAGACACGCTTCCAGGCGTTCGGCTAGACATTGCAAATAGTAAGGAAGCTTTGGGTGCTGCTATTGGTGATCAAGCCCCTATTGTAGCTCCCCCGATTTAAGTTCCTCAAGACTCTCTCAATGGTGATTTAGACTACTCCTTAAGGCCCTGGAAGAAGAAACGCAAGAGCAAAGTGGGACTTGATGATGACGGGTCTAAGGTGAGCACCCTTTCTAGTTTGTTCCGCTTAGATGAAGATATTTCAAGGCTTGTTTTTACTTATCGCATCTCTCCGACCGTGTTGTGCCGTCGGGCTGAGTTGGGCGAGCTTGCTTGCGATGACTCTTCCGGAGATATTGTTGTCTACGAGGAAATGCTTGAGGCTGGGTTAAGATTTCTCATGTCCTCCCCCATTTGTCGTGTTTTGCATTACTTTTCCTTGACTCCGGGGCGACTAGCGCCCAACGATTAGAAAGTCCTGCTCGATTTTCTTGCATTATGGAGAAAGGTGCACCACGAGGATGCTTCCCCTATGGAGTTTCGTGCAGCATATAATTTGAGCGAAACCCCTACACCAAATAGAGGATGGTACTATTTTACCGCACGGAGTGGTACAGTGCTTACAGGAACGCGCTCTAATTGCGGCGACTGGAAATCTTGTTTCTTTTTTATTGGTGGAGAATGGGCTTCAAAAGCCGATAGAGCTTTGGTGTTAACACATTGGGGTGCTGCTAAAAAACCCGGTATGCTACATACTTCTTCTTTTTCCCTTTTTTTTTATGCGTGTGTGCTCACTTTTTCCATGCAGATATACCTGTGCTTTCCCGGGACCAGGAGTGGAAATTGGAGGCTGTCAAAGCTTGCCTTTGTAAAGATTTGGGAGTTCTCCTGCCCAAGTATACTAGAGCTGTTGCTCCATCTCAGAAATCTGGTGGCTCCTCTTCGAAGAAACGGGGTGAGCTAGTTTCCTCTCCTTCTTTTTTTTTTTTATCTAACCTTTCCCTACTCTTGCAGCAAGTAAAAGGGTGGTGGTGTCCCGCTTTTCTAGCAGGAGCCCTCCTTCTTCCAAAGTGGCAAGGAGGGATGATGCCCCCCATGTGACTCCCACGGTGGCTCCTTCTCAACTGGCAACTTCTCCAGCTGCTACTCCAGAATCTTCCTTGTCATGCACATCTGTTCCACCTTTATCCTCTCCTCGTGCTACCCCTCCTTTGTCTCCTCCTTGTTCAGGAACTTCTACCCGAGTGCCGATTTGGGCTGGTCCTATGATGGGGAGACCGGCAGCTATCAGGGCAAGGCTTGGGAGGTTTGTGTTTGGGCCAGAAGTTTCTGAGCTTAGCGCTTCGGGCACTGATAATATCGTCAACACGTATTTGGAAGGTCTGGCTCAGGTAAGGGTCTGCTATTTCCCTTTCTCTAGTCGTTTCCTGTGTTTTTAACTTTTCTTAATCTCTTGTCTTTTTTTTTTTTTAGGTTTCGACTTCCTCCATTTGCTTGCTTTCGAGGGCCTATAATCAAGACAAACTGAAGTTGGATCTTAGCCTTGTGCAGAGGAAGCTTATTACCGCTCAGGAGAGGATTGTCGAGCTTGATTCTGAGCTTTTGGTGACCCGTGAGAGGGACGTGCTCCGGGAGGGTGAACTTGTGGCAGCTCATGAAAAGACTTCTAATTTTGAGTCCGAGCTTTTGGCGGCCCGCGAGAGGGACGCCCTCAGGGATGGTAAGCTTGCTGCAGCCCATGAGAGGGTCACTAAGCTAGAGGCTGAGCTTTTGACAGTCCGCGAGAAGAGCGCGCTCAGGGATGGTGAGCTTGCTGCAGCCTATGAGAGGGCCACTAAGCTAGAGGCTGAGCTTTTGGCAGTCCGCGAGAAGAGCGTGCTCAGGGAGGCTGAGCTTGTAGAGGCCCATGGGAGGGCCATGCTTAGAGAGGCAACTGTTGCAGAGGCAAAGTTGATGGCTGCTAGGGAGAGAGTTTCCCGCGTTGAGGAAGACTTGGAGAATAGTCTTGCAGATGCTTTTATTGATGGTTTCGAGGATCTCCGAGGGAAGGTTTCTACCACTTTCCCTAATATTGACTTCTCACCTTTCGTGCCCACTGACGACAGTGATGAGGGGGGATCTGATGTTGTTGATGACAATGAGGAGAAGGTGGGGGACGACCATGAGAGTAGTTAGAGTGTTTAGGACTTTTGATTTTTTTTTTTTTTTGAAAAGACGGTATCTGCCCTTATTTTTGTACCGATACTCCTTTGAAATGAAATACAAAAAATCTTTTTCGAGTAAATGGCATAGAAAATTTTATTAATTTATTGCTTATAAAAGGCGATATTGGGTAATAATTCCCAAAAAAAAAATGCATTGAAATCTTGGGTAACACCCCTAAAAATCAAATCAAGTCCCAACTTCTACTGCTTTGATGCTCTCAAGGTGTCATTGGTAATACCTTTTCAAGTGCTCTGCATTCCATGGGTGGAGTAAAACTTTTTCCTCAGAATCTTGGATTTTGTAGGTGTCTGGTCTCACTACTTTTGTTACGCGGTAGGGCCCTTCCCAATTTGGTCCCAGTTTTCCTTCACCTACATCCTTTGTAGCGAGGATCACTTTTTTGAGAACCAAATCCCCAGGTTGGAAGAAACGGGGCTTCACCCTCGAATTGTAGTACCTTGTCATGTGCCGTTTATACTCCGCGTTGCGGACTACAGCCATCTCCCTCGCTTCCTCCACCAAGTCGAGGTTGCTGCGGAGTCCTTCCTCGTTGGTGATGGGATCGTGGTGCTGGACCCTTAGGGAGTGTACCCCTATCTCCACAGGGATGACCGCCTTGGTTCCAAAGGCGAGGAAAAAAGGAGTCTCCCAAGTAGGGGTTCTTGGCGTGGTTCGATAAGCCCACAGTACGCCTGGCAGCTCCTCTACCCAAAGGCCCTTTGCTTTTTCAAGCCTTGTCTTTAAATTGCGTAGCACCGTTCTTACCATGACCTCTGCTTGTCCATTTGCTTGTGGATGTGCCGGGCTGGAGTGAGGTTGTTTTATTTGAAGGTCAGAACAGAAAGAGTTCAGCAGCTTGTTGTCAAACTGTTTGGCATTGTCGCTAACAATGGCATGGGGAATCCCGAAGCGACAGACCAAGTTTTTCCAGATAAAATCTTTGACCTTTGCGTCTGTGATTTTTGCTAAAGGTTCTGCTTCTGACCACTTGGTGAAGTAGTCGACTGCCACCACCACGAACTTGCACTGCCCTTTACTGAGAGGCAAGGGGCCTAGGATATCGATGCCCCACTTGGAGAAAGACCATGGGCTTGAAATGGTTATTAGCTCCTCGGGTGGTTGCCTCGGCACAGTCGCAAAGCGTTGGCACTTGTTGCATTTTTTGGGGAACTCCTGGGCGTCCCTTATCATAGTAGGCCAGAAGTAGTCTTGTCTGAGCGCCTTGTGGGCAAGAGAACGCCCTCCAGAGTGATTCCCACAGATTCCTTCGTGGATTTCTTGCAAGGCATAGTGAGCTTCTTCAGGTGAAAGACATCGTAACCACGACAAGGAATAGCCTCTCTTGTATAGAGTGTCCTGCAAGACGGCAAACTTGGAGGCCCTTATCCTTAGCTTCCTGGCCTCTAGGGGATCATCTGGTTGCACACCCTCTTGGAGGTATGCCCTGATTTGGGTCATCCAGTCTGACTCAGTAGATACACAGTCAATATTTGTGGCCTCCATGTCCATCCTGCTCGGCTCGCACTGGTGACCAATTAGTACTGGTTCCCCTGATGAGGCTTCCATGGATGAAGCGAGCTTTGCGAGTGCATCGGCAGCCATATTATCCTCTCTGGGGATGTGGTTTATCTGGAAGTAGTGGAATTTTGTGATCATGTTTCTAGCCATGCTGAGATATTCTTGCATTTTGGCTCCTTTGGCTTCGAACTCGCCCCTCACTTGATTGACTATCAGCTGAGAGTCACTGTAGGTGGCAAGGTATTGAACCTCCATTTCCATGGCTAATCTTAATCCAGAAAGGAGGGCTTCGTATTCCGCCTCATTATTGGAAGCATAAAAGTGGAGCTTCATCGCGTATCTGAGAGTGGTGCCATCTGGGCTGATCAAGATTAAGCCCGCTCCTCCTCCTTCACTAGTCAAGGAGCCATCTACGTAGAGTTTCCAAAGCAGATGAGTGGAGAATTTTGGAATTTGAAGTGGAAGACCGGGGAGGTGCAGCTTGTGATGCCTGGGCATTCGGAGGTGCAGCCTGTGGTGCAGGAGCTAGAGGTGCAGCCTGTGGTGCCTGGGCATCCGGAGGTGCAGCCTGTGGTGCAGGAGCTAGAGGCACAGCACGGGATGCCTGGTCATCAGAAAAAGTTGTTTGGGCTCCTGGGGAGGAGACTTGGGCGTCTGCTTGAGGGTCTTTGTTAGGCTTCTTGATGTCTCCGTTAGGCATTTAGGGATCCTCATCGTTCTCATCTTTTGTTGGTGTGAGTTCAGCTACGAAATTTGCTAGGACTTGTGCTTTGATGGCTATCCTAGGTTGGTACTGAATGTCGAATTCCCCGAGTTCTACTGCCCATTTAAGAAGTCTGCCAGATACGTCCGACTTTCCCAAGATTCTTTTAAGAGGTTGGTCGATGATGACCACCATATGATGGCCTTGGAAGTAGTGTCGCAGTCGTCTCGCTGTCATGACCAGAGGGAGTGCCAGTTTTTCTAATGCTGAATATCTGACCTCTGCCCCCCGGTATGCCCTGCTCACGTAATAAATTGGTTTTCTGCACTCCATTGTTGTTTCTAACGAGCACTGAGCTTACCGCTGATGGGGAAACAGAAAGGTATAGATGGAGAGTTTCTCCAGGGGTAGCATGTGACAGGAGGGGAGGTGCTGCTAGGTAGGCTTTGAGCCTTTAAAAAGCCTCCTCTGTCTCAGGTTTCCACTCAAAGGCTTTTCGGAGAGTTTTGAAAAAAGGGAGACATTTGTCTACAGATTTGGAGACAAACCTATTTAATGCTGCGATTTTTCCATTGAGGCGCTGGAGCTCCTTGGTTGAGGAGGGTGACTTCATGTCAAGAATGGTCTTGATCTTGTCAGGGTTCGCCTCAATTCCCCTCTGATTGACCATAAAGCCCAGGAATTTACCAGACCCCACACCAAAGGCGCACTTCTCAGGGTTGAGCTTCATGTGATAGGACCTCAAGACGTTGAAAGTTTTTTGGAGGTGATCGATGTGGTCTACTGCTGCAAGGCTCTTTACCAACATGTCATCCA